>JAUMHQ010072547.1:4350-14416 GCA_032361165.1 Enteromius paludinosus | reverse complement strand
ATGAATGGGCTGATAACGGCCCATTCAATCAAGTGATAACATCCGAAGCGGGTGGACTGGAAGGTCTCATTTCTCACCAGTTAGCATGGCTGCATTTCCTGAAGGAGAACGTGAACTGGTTTTCCCAGCTATCCTGTGCCTCCTCCGGAGTGACCTGAGGTAAGGATAGAAAACGTCACTTACAGTCACCATAATGCTCACTAGATGGCAGCAGAGACGTCCTTTGCTCTGACAGGTACACACCTTGCGGTATTTATGTTGGAGGTTCTCAAGGCTTTCTGCTTGGGCCTGCTTGCCGATGTTTGGTTTGTAGATAATCATGTGCTCCTGGCCTTGCACAGCTAGCAGCACGCATGGATAGTTGCCTCTCAGCTGCAAACGAGACAGGCACAAACATGTTCAACTGCGGAAGAACTCTAATGGCACATGAACTCTCCTTTACCCCTGAAGAGAAAGGTTCTTCCAAGGAAGCATGCTTCCTGTGTTACCAAAAGGAAACTACATGCAAATTTGGACGTTTTTGCTCATATACTCACTTTATGTGACAAATAGAAGCCTTCATCCGGGTTGCTGAGAGTTTGGGCCTTTTGGCGAGCCTCCAACCACGGCATACCTCTATCTACGCTTATCTGTTCAACAAAACAAACAGAGATAATGTCTGTCAGACAGGTCCACAATGCTACTGTCCAACCTGTCCTGGCTATCCCAAATTTATGCGAAGAGAAAGGTCTGAAAGTGTGGTTTACTCTCAGTCAAAGGAACCAATTATAATAACGGCTGTTAAACCAGTTCTCATTGCATAAGCTCTCAAAATAAACGTTGCTCTCAGAGATGATTAGCGTGTTTTGTAGTGTGTGTCACGCATGAAACTCGCGTGCCTTAGCCATGTTCTCGAAGCTCAACCATTTCAGAGCTATTGCATGTAAGAACCTTTCAGAAATACTGACCTTGTAAAGGATAACTTGACCGTCTTGAGGATTTCCCGCCGTGAGAAACTTCTCCTGGGTCTCTTCATAAATCTGATCATTGCCTGGTGCCAGATCTGAGAGAAAGCAGATACTTGGCTGTCACCTAAGCAGATCAATCCAACTTTAAACTACCATACCAAGAGAAGAAGTGCTTCTTACCCAGTATTCCCATATCGTATTTGCCATCTTTCTTGTCCTTTTCGATCAAGTAGTCGAAATTGTCCGTGAAGTACTGGAAGAGGGAGTTCTGTTTGTGCACCTCCAAGCCCAGTATCCGGTTGAGGAACTTGGTGATATTGCAGTCTAAAACAACGAGGAGTCACGTCATGCGTTGATATACGTGTACGCTCGTGAGGAAATGTGTCAGGTACGTACAAAACAAATGCAATGCCTCACCTTTTTCAGTGTTGATGCCCAAGCGTGACTGACTGCATAGCATGCCTACGTCCATCATACCGTGCTTCATATCTAAGATTGCAAGGCATTGGTGAGATCATGGTTCTGTCTGATGCACATGTGAACAGAGTGATGCACAAAACTTGTTTACCTTTGAAGAACATGGCATCACCACCAGGATAGCCCTTTGGAGGCTGTACCTTGCTTTCGATCTGCCCAAGGATGGCTTTGGTTACCTTATCTAGAGCTTTGGTGCCGTACTAAGAGGAACAGCCAAAACAGACCACGGGTTAGTCCTGGATTTATCGCAGTATTTGTTTTTTTGTTAGCAGTGTCGCTGTTCTATATCGGTTACTCACTTTATTCTCAAAGTTGTATTTGCTAAGGTCTCTAGACTCTGTGGCCCTCCTGTCACCGTGAGTCAGGGCTCCCTGCGAAAAGCAAACATGTCGGTCATGAATTGAACACAAGGTTTATATATGTGAGAAGTACAGAGTGGAAGTGGAGCGAGGAGTTTTTTTGGTGGTAAGAGTAAAAGCATGTCAGGGACGCACCAGACTCTCCAGCCTCTTTGCCACGATGGACGCAAATCGTCGCTCGCCTGCCAGTTCTGAGATCAGGAAAATGTACTCTGGTGCCGTGACCTGATTGGAACGATGAGTGCGACCTGAAGAACAGAAAAGTGTTGTCAGCTAGTCGTTGTGGTGCAGTGACACTCTTTATGGGAAGCAAGCTTTGATGACAGAGGTTGTGGCTGAGTGATGCAGGTGGAATTAGTGACGCTATGGTCAGGTGTTGATAGTCTAACCACTTGTGATCTAGCCTGGAGCTGGTAGACTGTCCCACTTAATGTAGACAAAATAACTCGTGCATGGCCTCAAACTTAATAGGTAGACATGAGGTAATGCTGCCACTCACCAAACTGCTGTATGGCCCTGTCAGCACTCCAAGGCAGCTCCAGCGTCATGTGAACCCTGCGCCGCTGATTCTTCACCCTCCTGTCAGCCTGAAGTGAGATCCCAGAACTGGCCGCTTCTGATATGATGGCTACCAACTGAAGGGAGCACAGAAAAGTTTTACTGGATGCATCAAAGGAACAGTTGGGAGATTTCCTTTTCTGAAATCTACCTTCTCTCCATTCATGAAGCGATCTTTCTCCTTGATGTTGATTTGGTCGATAGTGTGGCTCTGCTCAGCGCGGGATTCGTAGCGGACGCTGCCGTCCGGTCGACGCACCACTCTGCCTTTACGTCCCGTCATCTAGCCGCACAGACAAAAGCATGTTTAGCGCTCGGACACAACCTTGGTGCATAGGTGTAGCTTTGTATAGGAATATGAATGCGTGAGTAATGACCTCTGATACTTGCTCTGGACCTCCAAATTTATCAATGAGCTCATCCAGTGTGTTAAGAGGTAGTTCTTTTCCCAGCTCGGCGATCTTGCTGAGAAGCCCTTGTTTCTTCTCCTCTAACCGTGCTAAGGAAGGATGAAAGCGAAGATCAATTGCTTTTGCTTACTACAAAAGAGGATGTGGGGCTGTCAAAATGGCTGAAAAACTCAATTCGGATTTCAAACTTAAATGTTATCAATTTTAAAATGGGGAGGGGTCAGGTGGCCATGTGAGGGCACATAGAGCAAAATATTACTAATGCACGTATCTTCTTTGAAAAAAACCCCGAAAACCAATCACAAATAGTACTTTTTCATTTCAAAACATGATATGTCCCTCGTAAAAATGCGTATGCGTTTTGTGTGAACAACTTGGATTCGGTTTTGATGTAAATCAATGTATTATTAGCTTTTTTAACAATGCAGCAGCTAATGGGTTCAACTGGATAGGCTAACAACAACAACATTAAAAAAACAACGTCATTTCGTGCGTCACCGATAATATATTTTTATGTTAACTTCGATGAATATTCGAAAAATGTTTGACAGCCCTTTGACTATAAAATACGCAGTCAGCGTACCATTCTGGTAGCTGGTTTGGTCAACAAAGATGACATCGTCGCTGTTGTCTTGGATGGAGTCTGGCGAGGAGTTGGAGTCGCTATCCAAGACGTCAGACTCAGTGCTGCTCTCATCGCTGATGTTGATCACTCCCCCTACATCAGTGCCGTGTCGGGGTTGCTTGGGCTGCCGTCCACGTGGCTTACCTGCGTGAGAACGATCGATTAAACCTTAAGGATAAAAATGAAAATCGGCAATTTAGGGATAGCGATACTAAAGCGCGACAACACTCACGTTTCCTCTTGTTCCCTGCTCCCTTTTCTCTCCTCTGCTTCTCTGATGGAAAGTGTTTGAAGACCAGCGACTGAAACACACCCCTGAGGAACAAGCATAATTGTGTAAAAAAAAGTGTTTTTTGTGTAATGCCTTTAGGAAGTGGTTATTATCAGATGACACTGGGTTTCAGAATGATGCACGGCCTGTGAGATGACCACAGTAACACATATTGAGAAACCTTACTATCATTGTGAAACTGCGAGAGCATCTACTCTGGAAAGAAGTAGTCGTAAGGGGTCCATATATTTCAGAAAGGTTTCAATGATGCCGACTTACTCGGCAGCTGAGACAAATCTGTCCAGGTGTCCGTCATTTTCGTCAAGGACTTCTCTGGTTCGAGCCTCACCTGTCGACTGTAGCCCAATCACGACACACTAGAGAGAGAAGAAAACGTGTGTAAAATGCCTACAGCAACACAAATAATTGTTAGAGAAAGTTCACTGCTCTGACTGACCTTCCCTGCTTCCAGCTCCTTTTTGGCCAGTTTCACCAGGCAGCGAACCTTGGCGGCGATGCAAAGGTATTTAAAAAAACGCTGGTGGGACGACCAAAACTGACCCCACAGGGACTTCCTGGAACTCATGCAGAGCTCGTCAGCGGCATGCATGAACTCAGTCAAAGCTTCCGCCCACTGCAAACGAGATAACAGATTTAGGTGTCAGATATGCGTACACAATAGGGATGTCACGATACCAAAAATCAAGTACACTACTCGATACCACAGGGGAAAAAAAAAACTAGAATACTTCAACATTATCTCCAAAAACACAACAATGGCCTTCAAATTACTCTCGCACACACATGCAACTTCACTAATTATTATTTTTAAATCATTAAGATAAAAAACAATTATTTAAGCCAGTAATGTTCCTAAGGATACTCCCCGGATGGATACACAGTGAATGAACATGATGTCAGAGAGGCACTAACTAATAACATCTAGTAACCGATTTAGTGTTGGTTTACTTAATTTAAAGGGACAGTTCACCCAAAGAGGGCAATTTGGTCACCAAACATATACGTCCTGGTCACTCGATTTCATATACTAAATGCGAATGGGGATTGAATGACCAGAATGCACCTTTAAAGTACTGTAATAATGGTTCATATTAGTATTGCACTGTACTCAATGTTATCTGAAGCCACTTTGTGAGGCAAACAGACTAAACTTTAGTCATTATTCATTGAAAACCTCCTCTGCTGTAACTTTATAGTTTCAGGAGAAGATAGTCAGTGAATAGATCCATCTTTAGCTTTCTTTTAGACAAACACATCACTTCCCGCATTTTTAAATGAAGGATGTATGCACTTTTTTGGGCTTCGAAATCTCAGCACCCATTCACTGCCATTATAAAGCTTGGAAGAGGCATGCATTTACTATATAAGGCCGATTGTATTCTTCTGAAAGAAAAAAGTCATATACATCTAGGGTGTCTTGATAGAAACTAAAACATGGGCTTATTTTCATTTTTGAGTGAACTACGCCTTTAAAATGAAAGTAAGAAGACAGACTCGGATTTCTGGGATTCTTCTCATAACTCACAAGTTTAGCAGCTTTGTTGTACACAAGTTGGAAATCATCGTCCAGGCTGATCTCTTCGATGCGGAAGGAGACTCCTGAGAAGCTGAGTTGGCGTGCGATGTACATCCCACTGACCTTCATATCCATGGCGACAATCTCCATGGCCCCCACGCCCCTATGAGTGAAAAACGCATTCAGGTTACATATCCAAAAAAGATTGTTTTCATACTCGCCAGCTAACAAGTTTGTGCTCCTCTACAAACCTCTTCTCAATGGTGTGGAGGAAGTCGTCAAAGGTCCTGAAGGGCGTTCCCTCTCCCCAGATCCCCAGACGGCTCATGTAGATCATGTTCTTTGGCTCTGAGGCACCTGTGGCACTGGCGTATACCACTCTGGCCAACGGCAACTTGTTCTGCAGATCCAGCACGGCTTTGCCCATCTTTGTGGACGTTGCATTTTTGGCTTTGTGGCATTCGTCAAATATGATCTATGTCTATGGTCAAGGGTAAAACCAACTTCACTGTTCACACTTATGTCGCACATATATTTTGCTGAGGGTTGTAAAAAAAAAAAAAACAGAAAAAAAAATATATTTTTACAATGAGAAATAAAAATAGCGTTAAACAAAATAACACCTTATTCAATAAATAATAAATAAACATTATATTAATTAAGTGAATTATACATGACTCTGATTAGAAAACGAAACTAAATATAAATAAAAACAATATACAATATTTTTATATTAATTATTAATTATATTTTAAATATAACAATATTACATAATAATAATAATAATGTAAAATATATGTAACATTTTATCCAGATTTTTACTTCATATTCAGTTAATAAATATAAATAAATATAATGTTTAATGTATTATTAATGCAGAATTTCTTAATATTTTTGGTATAAATAATATAATAAATTGGTTTCTATCAAGGGGTTTAAGGCAACACAAAGTTATCAATCCCTGCCAACAAAATCTGTAAATAAATAAATGCAGGATCTAAACAATTAAAAATTATTACAATTATTTGCAAATAGCTTTAAAATAAAACCATACATATTAATAAAATAAATAAATCACAGAATAAATAAATAAAAAAATTAAAAAAATAAATAAATAAATACATTTGCGAATAGCCTCCCAAAAACTTAATTCTGATAGATATAACTTTTAAACTTTGTTATATATATATATATATATATATATTATGCACATAGAAGGATACGACTCCATCAAAACACGGCTCACACCAGTCTAAGATCTGCTGCAGGCGCGTTCTGAGTTGGCCGCCCGCCTGACTTTCCCCAATTAGTGCAGAGTAGGTCGCAAACAGGACCCCTTCTGAGGTAGCTGTGTCTCCGTACTTTATCTGCATGGAAAAGAGTTCGAGTTAGACGCCTTGAGAAAAGCTACGGGGAAAGTCTGTGAGAATGTGCATCACTGGAAACGTGATCTCCGTTAACAAGGGCTGCCGTATTGAGCCGCACAGTAATAATGACCTTATTCAAGGCATGCACTTGTATATCGGGTGCACCGATGTCTTGGAGATCTCTCTCTGCGTCATATTTCAGGTCATTGGAGACGCTGAACCTGGAGGAGAGATGAGGAGGATGAGGCATCGGATCTAGAGTCGGTCTTTGATGAGGAGTCAACGGTGCGAGTTTGGTAAGGTTCGATGATCTGGAGATCGCTTACCATAGTGCTTTCTTCCTTCCCTTTAAGAAGTTTTCTCGGATGATGCCGGCCACTGTGCGGCCTTTGCCCACTCCGGCTCCGTCCCCGATGAGGAAGCCGGCCCGCTGGTTGTTCTGGAGAATCACTTCGTGTTGCTGTAGAGTGTTATAAGCAAGTCAATATTAATGACTAAAAAGAAAATATTTGCAAACGATCAGTCTGATGCTGAGTTTACTATAACATGTTTGGGAAAGACGGTGTTAATGAACTGGTTCAATTGAGCAGGATATATATATATATATATATATATATATATCAGTCAATTATTTTCTTTTGCTGTGCATGTTGTTGAGAAAAAAGGCAAAGTTGGTCAGGGTACCTGGCAGGCGTAAATAATGGCCTCCAGCTGCAAGGCAGAGAGCTGGCCGGTCTTTATGGTCTCCTCTGGGATGGACAGGGTGTAGGTGATATCTGGAGGAGGTACACTGGACAAAGTGTTCGTCTCCACCACTCGGTCTGGATGGGATATTCCTATCTTGGCTAAGACAGCAAAAGAGAAAAACGATATAAATCTTCTGTAGGACATGAATAGCCACAAAACGCATACCAAAAATCATCGCTCACATTTAGAGGGCCTGTAGTCTGCATAGGTGTCGACCTGACCCAGCTCTTCTGCCTCCTCCACCTCGACTTCCTCTTCCTCTTCTGGCTGTGTTTGGGGTCTCTGTGTAAACACGTGATAGGATTGACATAGAGAAGAAAAACAGAAAGAGAAAGACTTTACAGAGACACTCAGTTTTTTTTTTATATATAAAAATAAAAAACTAAATAAATAAAAGAACTACTACTACTACTACTACTACTACAGTTTTACGAAAAATATATATCAGTCAATGATATTTTTACTATTATTATCACCACAATTAAAAACATACCTGATAACCTCCTATGGGTGGTGTATTAATAATAGCAGTGATGTCATCTAACGAGTTTAATCCTTGAAACCTGTTAGAATTCAGCTGAAGAGGAAATAGAGAAACGAAAAGTTAAAGCCAACAGCAAGATCACATGCTTTACTATCAGAGCAGGAACAAAGGTTCAGTTGACGGGTGTGTCGATCACAGGTGTGGCTTCTCGTACCACGGAAATAATATTCCACATAAATGGCAAAAACAAGGAAAGGAAAAAAAAGGAAAGGAAGGAAAGGAATTGACAAGTGGCCAGGTATGGTTTCCCAGACTAGGAATTAGTGCTCTGCATTTAACCCACCCAAGCGCACACACACACAGCAGTGAGAAGTGATCAACCACACACACACACACACACACACACCCCGTGAACACACACCCGGAGCAGTGGGGAGCAGTTGGGGGAACGGTGCCTTGCTCAAGGGTCTCACCTCCGTTGTGGTATTGAAGGTGGAGAGAGCTGCATATTCACTAACTCTACCCACAATCCCTGCGGGACCTGGGACTCGAACCCACAACCTTTGGGTTACAGGTCCGACTCTCTATCCATTAGGCCACGACTGCCCCCAACAACTGAAAACCATTAAGTTCAACATTGGCATTTGGAAAAAGTGCGTGTCAGCCTCACCTCTTGGACTGCTGCTGGTGTTTTGATGTCCCATATCGTGGGCACGTTGGGAGGCATGTCAGTATTGATTAAGTTATTAGCGGTGTATTCGGATAAGGAGTCGGTCGGAGGGGAGAAGTTTGGCAGATCACCCAGACATTGGAGGTCCTGAGAGAGAAGAAAAGAAAACCAATTTGGAGTTTAAAAATAAAATCTTAAATTAATGAAACGAATCAGCAAATATAAAATAATGAATGAATGAAATTAATCAGCAAATAAAATTTCAATAAATAAAATTAATTACATAAATGAGTAAAAAAAATAAATAAATAAATGCAAGATATAGGCTCAAAACAAAACAATCAATTAATCAAATTAATCAACAATTAAAAAATGCAATAAATAAAATAGATTACACAAAAAAAAAAAATAGACATATAGAATATAGTCACAATTGCGAATTCTTTAACGAAATTGCTAAAAATGTCTATTGTTTGTGAAGAATATAAAAATATATCTTTCTGAATATGCAGAGCAGAATGTGGTGGACAAGTGATGCTGTTCAAATGGCACCATTCATCTGGTTTCACCATAAAGAACCATGCACTAGAGCCCTGCATTTAGGCCCCGAATTTTTTACGCCCCTCGGGCCGGTCTTCGGGGCCAATTTTGACATCATAGTTCAGACGCAGGCCGGGCCTGTTTTAGGCTTCTCCTTATTTTTATATTTTAGACATAGGGATCAATTTAGATCAGTTAGTGATTAAAAGATTGCCATACGGCGCTGGTGTCCCGCCGCAGAGAGAGAGCAGCCGTCAGCGCAGCTGAAGAGTTCCGTTTTACAGCAAAAGTAATTATCATGAATGTGTGGTGGGGAAACAATAGGAAGACACTTTAATTATTTACTAGTCTGTGTCGCAAAGATGAATTTTCTGATTCTCCATCTCCTTTAAAGAGAAGTCATCGTTACCGATTATTTCATTTAATGAATGAGTTTTTAAATTTGTTTTTTTATTTCGTTGAGTGGTTATTTAAAGCTTTCTATAGATATATTTATCATGTCTTTTTCGCTGAGTTTCCTGTTCAAGACGAGAAGGAAGAACGCGCTTGTTTTCTTAATTTTATCAAATCAGGTTTACTGTCAGTGCACACAAATAAAAGTACAACCTTTACAGTGACGTATTACTCCCACCTTTATCAGAGAAAATTAAGGCGATGGCCATAAAATCCAAGTGCTGGCTGGTGCCTCTATGTCCTGCAGAATGCGCTTTATAGCGTCAGTCTCGGCACAAACCATCATGTCGCACATTTATTATTTTAGCATTTAACGTTTAAACATTGTTATACGTTTGAACTGTTTTAGCATGCCTAGGGACTTCTTAAGGCCAGTCGTGATGATTTGAGAAGGCTAAATTGATCAGTAATCTTTTATGATCAGCTCCCTGTCTGCCGCTTGGTCCTTTAAAAAACGCAAACTTATATACATTTAACGAACAAAAAATTTCTAAATTAGCTTAATAAAAAAAATATAATCATTATGCCATTACACTCCAAACTAAACTGTTTTAGCATGCCTAGGGACTTCTTAAGGCCAGTCGTGATGATTTGAGAAGGCTAAATTGATCAGTAATCTTT
>JAUMHQ010072415.1:0-14432 GCA_032361165.1 Enteromius paludinosus | reverse complement strand
AATGTTTATCAGTACATTACAGAAAATAATGAACTTTATCACAATATGCTAATTGTTTGAAAAGGACCTGTATATTCAGCTGTGATGAGCTCTAAAACACCACGTCATTGTTCAGATCAGGTTTTGGTTCAGGTAACATTCAATAGTCTAATTTACACTGAAATCTATAACAGTAGATATCAGTAAATATAACGGTCAACAAAAAGGATGGTTCTGTTTCGACGTGGCTAAATCATATCTGTCAGATCATTAAAACGTATGTTCTTTTAAACTGAAAATTAAAATTTAGGTATAAGCTACATTTGCTTACCCGGAAAAAGACCGTATCTCGAATCCAAGCAATACTTAAATAATCATGTTAAATGTAATTCTTGTCAACCTACCTAATTTTTCTTGACGTCAGAAATTCCTGCTGAAACCTTAAAAACATAACAGAAGTGGCACACGTGCACGAGCAGTGAGGATCAGGCGCATCCTCGCCTCCTGTCTTTTTGAGCTATAAAATAACTCTTAATCACTGTATTAAATGAACATACCAAACGAGAAATACACATGCCGTTCTTTGTTGTGTTTATTTCATTATCCTTGTGTCCAGGAATAACATCAAAACCTTCAAACTGAGGCGGAATGGTTAATAAATAAATAAATAAATATATTCCCCATTCGCCGTCTACTTCCTGGTGTTCATCGGGAAAGAGCTGCTAGCGGATAGCGATGTTTACGGTGGGATCTGACACCGGGCATATCCTTCGCGCGTTTACACAGATTTGACGGACGTCTGTTTTTGTGTTTTTCCTGCTGTGAGAGGATGTTCTCACATTGACAGGGCGAGGCGATCAGTGTCAGACCAGGTAAACACGCTATCTCGGTCAGATTACTATCCTGTTATCTACAGCTGAGACGAGGCTATTAACAATGAATCACAAAAGCTAGACTAATATTTGATACAAAAAACAAAAGAGGATATCGCATTGTTGTCGTTTGTAAATGTGTTAGGCTACTCTTACTGTATTGTTGCTGAAATCGTGGAAGATTTGAAGATCACCGATGGCGTCAAAATCTAGGGTCTCCATTCTGGATTACTTCAATATCGTCTGTGAGGGAGAAAATGGCAAAATTGAATCAAACTGCAAAGCTTGTGGCACAAGGATTCAGGCTAAACGGACTGTTACTTCTAACTTTGTTACACATTTAAAGGTAAGGTTTGTGTGTGTGTGTGTAAGTGTTTTGTATCTAATAGCATGACCATTTAACCATTAGTGCATGGCCACTATTCAGGGTAATGGAAATTAGTAGACTAATCGAATTGTAATTTCCTGGTCAATAGTTACAGAAATGAATAATATAAATAAACAAACTGAAATTGTTAGGGTTATTTCTTTGAAATCAGTTTATGATACAAAAATGACAGGAAATATCAAAGACGTTTAATGGTTGGAAAATGCAAGAACCTTATTCTACTCTTTGTGTGTGTTTAGATATATGTTTACATGATTATGTGTATTGGGTTCTATATGCAATTCACCTGTATAAAATTGTCCTATTCGCAGCGCAAACATCAAGCCATGTACAATGAGTTTGTGAGGAAGAAAGATGTGAAAAGGGAGGCTATGCAGATGTGTACTGGCCCTCCAAGTGGTCGAGTGATCTCTCAAAGTGGTGCTGGAATGAACAAATTTGACTACAGTGATCCTCGCCAATCCCTAATTTCAGAAGCCATCGCCAAGATGATCATTCGAGACCTGCAGCCGGCACAGATGGTGGAATACGAGGGTTTCCGTGAGCTTCTTCAGCTCCTGGAGCCCCGTTACATACCGGTACCGTGCCATTATATACAACAGCAGCTCCTGCCGGCTTATGTCTCCCAAGTGCAACTAGCTGCCAAACAGGCTCTAAAAGGAGCCGAGTCCTGCAGCGTGACCCTTGACCTGTGGAGAAGCAGCTCTGTGGGTAATAACAGTGGTGCTGGGTTTCTTGGAGTGACTTGCCATTTCATTAATGCAGACTGGCACATCAGATCCGCTCTATTGGCATGCTTACCTCTTCCAGACCATAGCAACACTCAGCAAATGCTCAGCGAGTTTGATGAGATCTCGGAGTCCCATGGCATGTCTGGCAAAGTGTTCAGAGTCGTTGCAGACTTGTCGCCCTGTGAAAACAGATCAGCGTTTCGTCTTCCCGGGTTCAGTCTCATTGGAAATGCTGAAGAAGATGAGGAAGACGGTAGCGACGAAGAGTCCAGTGCAGGGGAAGCCAAAGAAACCATTAGTAGCAACGAGAACAACAAGTCTTTAGATCAGTGTCTTGGTCGAAGTAGGATAGACTGCTTCGCTAGATTATTAGCTCAGTGTGTTAAGGAAGGAGTTTGCGCTTCCCCTCAAATATCGGTCCCTCTAAACAAAGGAGCCCACCTTTACAACTACATCATTAGTACAGTGGCTCCTGAAAAACTTGTCCAAGTGTTCGGCTCCAGCACCTCAACAAATTGGCAAAGACCCTCATCCACAGACAAGTGGAACACTCAGTTAAAAATATTGCGGCAAATGGTAGAGTCGATGGATTTTCTCGAGGACATTGTGGATAGAAATGACCTAGTCCTCGGTAACTTAGAAAAAGCAGAGCTACGGGAGCTGGTTGAGGTGTTGGAGCCTTTTGAGGAGGCCTCAGACATGGTCCAAGGAGACAAGCACGTGTCCATCAGCCTAGCCCTGCCCTGTGTGCTAGGTCTGCGCAAGCACCTAGCTGAGGTTGTAACTCACCAGTGCTCTGGGATCGTGATGGGACTGTCTCAAGCTCTGGACCGCAGACTGGCAGGCATTCTTGAGGACCCTCTTTATGTAACCGCCACCACCCTGGACCCACAGTTCAAGCTGTCCTGGAGCAGTGACAGCGACTGGCACAAACAGGTGCTGCTGGAAGAGGTTGGAAAGCATACTCAGCCTTTGAGTCCACTAGAACATCACTCAGAGGCCCAGCCCTCACCGTCCAAACGCTGCAAGCTGTTCTCTTTCATTAAGCAGAGGCCGACCGCCCAGGCCAAGACTGTGGAGCAGGAGTTGTCCACATATCTCCACGAAGAACCCACCGATGAGGATCCACTGCAATACTGGAAACGCAAGTCCATCGATTTCCCCCTGCTCTCACAAGTAGCCAAAAAAGTTTTTACGGTCCCCGCAACAGCCACATCAGTGGACCAGATATTTAATCTGGTCAGCAAGACACTCAGACCAGAGCAATGCCGACTCCTGCCAAAAAACTTGGACACTTTGATTTACCTGAAGGCTAACTATAGGATACTTTGGTCCTAAATGCAAAGAGAGCTCTTTTCTTTGTACTGATATCAAACCATACACCTCAAACGCAAAATGGGGATTGTGCCTGATATTTCTCTATCTATAGAAAAACTGTACTTTTTTTGGTTAGGTACAAAGACTAGGCCTAAATTAGATCAATTAAGGGTAACAATTTATAATAGCGTTCATCTATCTATCTATCTATTTGGAAATGTAATGCAATTGAATAAAAATGGAAATGAAAGTTATTATAAAATGTTATTAGGACTCGTTATCAGATGCTGTGGGCTTTATTAAAGAGTTTTCTAAAACGTTCTGTCAACTCCCTTTCACCACCCAGAAACATAGTAGGATTATACAATCATACTTGATTCATTGTTAAGTATTTACATAACAATTCTCCTTCACTATCAGCATGACGTAGAAACCCCAAGAAAACACACCATTCTTGCAGCCAAATGCTTTCTCAGAACACCTTTGCCAATATTACACTTCCGGCTAAATTAAACATTGTTATTAAACATTTGGTGTATATTAGTTAGCTTTATAATAATCGAAGATCAAAAAAATTGGTCAAATAGAGTTACAGCGTGGCTGACAGGTTTTGTGTCTGGGTTCTTTGTGTACAAAACCCACCGGGCAGAAAGCTGCAGGCAGGTTCTGTAATTGAAAATAATTACATTTCAGGCCTATGGGGAATCCGCAGAACACTGATGGTGGACTGCAGGCTGTCCTGGCTCGGAGGGCTGAACAGAGAACGAGCAAGCCTGTGGGATATTTGTTGTGCATTAATGACCTTTTGTTGTGAAAAAGACTTTTCCATTTCAGTAAAAGTGTTTGTTATCAAACCTGACATTTTGTCCTGTCATAACTGCTGGGTCGAACAATAATATGCCTTTAATGTCTTTATACAACAATCACTGATGTTGTGCATTTAAAGTTAGAACTACAGAACACTTGTGCATCTCAAGAGTTTATGCGTGCTTTTATTCTGATCATGTGGAGAAGAAAACAGCAGAAGGACATTCAATCAATACACTCAATTTCAAACAGATTTATGTGGAAGGCGGGGCAGCAGTGCTGCAGTGCAGATATAATGAAGTGTTTGTGTATGTGGGATGCGAGTTTCCCACTCAGTCTCAGTGGGGCTACAGTATCATATTCTGTGTAACAAGTGCATTTTCTATTTGTGCACATGTAATTTGCAATGTCTGCCAATTTTTAAATGGAAAAGCAAAGTCCATTTGACATTTCATTTTCAACACGCGTGCAGGAATGGCCCAGTCGCATTGAAGCAGCAATAGCAGTGGGTCTGATTGCAATTTCATTTCCTCATTGTCACGCTCCCTTCTTGCCAAACCTCAAAAGAAATTGCAGTCCTGCTCGCAATTGCAATTTCTATGCCAACAAAGGATGTCTGTCAGTCAGTTGCTGTGGATGTGATGTGCAGGTGTGTGGTAAACTGGTCAGTTTTTATTTGTTATGAAAATAACATTTATTACTGGCAAGGGCTGTGATTGAACACAATGCACATTTTAAGCTTATCCCAGTTAAACTATGAATGTTACATATTTCAAGCCATTCATTTTGTCCACAATAAGCAGAAACATTTGAATTCATTTAATAGCTTTATTCGTTATTACTGTATGCATAACTCATGTAGCTTATAAAATCCAAAATCTAATTGAGGCTGCTTTAATGGATAAGGCAAAATACATACTGATACTGATCTTTACTGAGTAAATGAATCTGCAATTAAAAACTAAACATTAACGCAGTTATATAAATGGTACGAGTCATTTTACATGCCTTCTCCTTCAAACTTTATAAATAATACTCTATCATAATTCAGGGGAGACTTTAAAACAATTAAATTGGCCTTTTTTCCTAATCCTCTGCAGCATTAAAATGTGTTTTGCACATTAAATCAACCTAGTTGTCACTGTAATCAAAACACATCCAGTCTGCAGTGCACATATAAAACAATGTTAAGAAGAAATAAAAACACCTGGCTATGACCTTACTGGGTCCCACTTTATATTATGTGTCCCTAATACCTGTGTTCTTCCATAGTAACTAGATGTGTATGTAGTGTGGAACCACAGTGTAAGTACACACCAGTACAGTGTGTATTATTTCTGCAACTACGCTCATAATGGTGTAAATATAAATGTATAACAGGACTTACAGCACTTTTTAAGTGTTACACATTATATTAAACAGACAGTTGCTCTGGATTTAGCATGTAATTACTCTGATGTCACACAGCAGCAGGCAGTAAATTAGGCTTTACATATAAA
Source organism: Enteromius paludinosus (assembly GCA_032361165.1). Taxonomy (NCBI): domain Eukaryota; kingdom Metazoa; phylum Chordata; class Actinopteri; order Cypriniformes; family Cyprinidae; genus Enteromius; species Enteromius paludinosus. The sequence goes on along the minus strand of JAUMHQ010072415.1, from coordinate 8,839 downwards.
TTGTGGTTGGTGTCCAGAATGTTACACTTTATATTAAGTGGGCAGTTCCTGAGGAGTTACCATGTATATACACTGGTATTGCAGAGGTACACCAACTCCACTCACTTTACATATCCCTAAACCCACCCAACTACACCCCCTGATCCAGTTACTCTTATACATACTGCTGTTACTAAAGGTAGCTCTGTAATTCCTGTTACATGACTACTTAGTACTTAGTGAAGTGAAAAAAGTGTTGTTACCAAATTATGTCTTGTTACACATTTGTACTTGCACACACCATTCTGAGGGGTGTTACAGAAATATTACAGCTGTAGATACTATGTAGCAATGTGTACTTACACTGTGGTTACATACTAGATACACATCTAGTTACTGTGTAAGTATACAGGTACTAGGGACACTTGATATAAAGTGGGGCCAGTTTGGATTAATGGTTCATCTTCATTTTCTATTATGAGTGCATAGCATATTTAACTGACTGTACATTAAGATTAAAGATTTAGAATACATTTTATGAGTTAGATCTATATTTAACACTTTTGTGAAAGATTTTCTTTTCTGTCGAGGTGGCCTGCTCCACAAAGATGGAGGTGAGAATCATTCGGCAAAGATGAATCTAACCTTTGCAAACAGCTCCTACAAAACCGCTTTTACAAATATGTATTTGTGTGAACACAAAAGCGCCTGAGGATACGTAGCAACACGTTGGAGCTCTCCACGCCAGCGCCGGAGCACAGCTCGACGTGACACTTTTGATTACTGCGAGCGGTTTCGCCCAAGTGTTTGTTCTACCAGGAAATTATGATAACAATAGTCACCGCACCAGTCCGTCCATATCATCTGCACTTCAATTTGAGTAACCATGGAAACTTAGCGGCAGGTACCGCGTGATGATTTAGGTCTCAGCGCTGAAGGCAAAAGAGTGAAAACAGCCAGCCTAGTCGAACTGACCCTGGGGAAAATGAGAAAATGTTCACTGCGACTGTTTATGCCAGGATTTAACAGGGAAACTTTGTTGTTATTTATTTATTTCTTTATCTTGCAACATCAGAGCAAAAGTTTCTCAAAGCATAAGCCACAGAATCTGTAGGAGTTACATAATTTGAGGAAATCTGCATGCTGCCACCTGTTCAAACCTGCTTTAGTCCCAAAACCCACCAGGTGGCAAGTGCTTCATCTGCAAGAAACATCCGCAGTGTGTGTGTGCTGTGAGAGGATGCGTGCTGTGGATGCTGTATTCTAACGTGGAGAGGGTGTTGTGTTGATTGATTGGCTGGAGAGGCTGTGTAATGTGCAGCACTTTATGCACACCTGCCTGTGATAAACCGAATCTGGAAAAATTTACTTTAGGCTTTCACATATGGATTGGGACACTTGTTTAGTGTATTTGACTAACTAATTCTGGACAGGCACAGTGTTTTTCTTTAGATGAGAAACATTGAAGGGAGCATCCCTTTTTTAAAAAATGGTTGGTAGTTTAAATCACAGGGAGCTGGACATTTTAATTTATTGAGGGCATCTGATTGGTTAAAAATCTGTGGTACAGGAGCATTCATTAGTATTTTTACTGCATTTAAAAAATATATATATTTATTTTTTTGTGCATACCTGCTAAAAGTAAATTTTGCTTATATAATAAATATATAATAACATTATCATACAAATGTTTTTTTAATCACTTTGTTTCTAATGCCTTTTAATTATTTCACCAAATCCCACATATGTGTTTATATAGTATTTTTTAATTAAATGCAAATATTTATTTTTATTTAAAAAAAAAATACTAAATATATTATCTAAAATATTTTGAGTATTATTATTATTATGTGTGTGCATAGTATAAAATAATCATGAATAATCACATGATTTTTGGAATTTTTTTAAAGAATGAAACATATTAAAAAATAGCGCTTTATAAAATTTATTAAATATTACATTAACTTGAATAGCCATAAAATGCATTTTTGAAAAAAAAAATAGTGCAGTCAAATTAATTAATCAGCTCCAAAATGTTTGTTTACATAAAATGTGTGTGTTGTTTATTTTTATTATATGTATTATTTATGTTTTTGCCTATGTATATATAAATACACATACATACATGCATATATAAACATTTTTATATTTATATTTATGTATAAAACATATAAAAGATACATAGACAAAGGAGATACGCATGTTTCATGGTTACTATCAGTCCATAAAATATAATAAACTATAGAGAACTTCAGCACACACGTTTCTGGATTTCAACTTGTTTGTGACCGTGCTTTGTTTTGTGTGCTCTCAGGTAACCAGCCGTCCCCGCTGGCGTCAGTGGAGAGTTATAACCAGCTGAAGAGGAGATGGGAACCCGTGGCCCCGTTACCCAGCCCTCGCTGCTCCTGTGCCTCCATTCAGACCCCAAACATGCTGTTCCTCATCGGAGGGGTGTCCCAAGGTCCCAGCAACGCCGTGGAAGCCCTCTGCTTAAAAGAGACCGTCTGACACACACACACACACACACAACAACTACACAAATCCTCACATGCTGTACTTTCTAGAGTGTAAGCTCTGCAAACACATACACACACACGCACGCACGCATACTGACGTCAAGCTGACGTGTGTGTCTGTCTCTGGCAAATATTCACAGACTTGAGGACGCATCAGCTTTATACTTTGAATATTGGAGACAATCTACTGGAGCTTGGACAGCGTTCCACACCTCTGGACAGAAGAGTTTTGGTACTGGAGATCTAAGACAAGCAAAAAATACTTAAATATATCATTCATCTAACTATATTACAAATAGTAAATATATTTATTAATATATTAATTATAATTCTATTACTATATATAGATAGATGTGCAGACGTACACGGAGGACTCCAGGCGCCTTTGAACTGTACAGCAATTTTCAGTATCAAAGCAGGGTAATTTTCTGGCAAACTAAAGAGGAACTTAGGGCCATATCCACCACGCTGCCACAGCACCCGTCTGAGGTAGCATGTTTAGCACTTTTTGTATTACTGACAAATAGAGGATCTTCTGCGCGAGATTTTAGAAATGGGAGGCGGATGCGTGTGCGTTTTTTGTACCTTCACAGCCATGCACGTGTGAAATTGAGCATTGTTATGCGTGGAGAGAGCAACTCTTATAACGGCAAATCACTGATGCCTCACTGTAGCATGAGATGGAGGAGGTTCATCTAGCCAGTTAATTAAAGGAACGTTCTGGGTTCAAAACAGGTTTAGCTGGAAAGTATCTGTCGATTAGCACATTAGATGATCGTTTTAAAACGTCCCTTAAAAAATGTGTTTACAGTAATGCTCTTTCAGTGGACAATTAAGGGGCAAGACATGTCAATTTTATTAAAGGGGCTTTATTAAGTAATCCGTAAAAAAATATGTTATTTAACATGTAATTGATTTTGGAGATGTTTGTGTTTATTTGATCAAATATTACATAAAATGGTAATATGATTTTTTTTTAACTATTCAAAATAACTTCAAAAATTAAACAAATTTAATTTCAGTGTTACATGAAATCATCCTAATTTTCTGCTCAAGAAACATTCCGTATTATTTTATGGAAAATCTTTTTTTTTTTTGCCTTTTTTGATCCTTTTATGAATAGAACCGTATTTATTTCACAAAGAAAGCTTTAGTACAAGAATAAATGTCTTTAATTTCACTTTTGATCAATTTAATGCATCTTTGATGAATAAAAGTATTATTTAAAAAAATAAATACTGGCCCCAATCCCAAAAGTAAATATGAATTATTTTATATTTAGATTTTTAAGAGTATTTTTCAGTCTTTATCGTAAATTCAATGGTCAATAGGTGTGAAAACACTGCTATAGTTTATGTATGTCATCATAACCCATAATCAAAAAAATTTACTTGCGGTCACTTGCCTTATGTGCTAGATGTTAGAAGTTCGAAATATTGAGTAATTTCATGTTAGCATGAAAATGGTTCATTTTTATGGTTAAAAAAAAAAAAATTTGAATTAGATGTTGATCCTATAGTGTAATGCCTTTCCCTACAGACTGACCACTGCAAGTCCATTACTGTAAATATGTAGGCTATTACATTTGTTTTTACTTGCTGATGAACCAGTTTTCTGTGGAAATTATATAGAGCTTATATAGAATCCAGAACATCCGTTTAATACTAATGAGGTTTTTCTTGCAAAGTGTGTTTTTTTTTTTTCTGGAGTGTGCTGTTTGAGGAAAACCTTGTTGCTAAATTATTAGACACTACAATTTTATAAATTCTTAATAAATCAACTGAGCAAATTTCCAAGATCGCTCAGTGCATTAAACACAGTAAATGTGTACACAGCTCGAGTTCACAATCACATTCATATTTAATCGGAAGTTGTTTCTTCAGGGTAGGAGCTAATTAAATCTAGTCAATGCAGTTGCGATTCACGGCTCACGTTAACCGTTTCTGAGTGACCCATTTACAGGGCGAGAGATGAACGCTCTCAGGGGACGTGGAGGAGGACAGGGGGCTCACTTCCTGTAATTTTTGATGTACGCCTCATTTTCGCTTCACCAGTGCCCTGTGAGGGTCTAGTATTGCCCCCACTGATGATTTGACAAGGGTATCGGGTCACTGAGCTCATTTAGCATTCTGAAAACAGTCCTCGTGCATGTCAGGAATTCACAGTGCTTACTGACAGCTTTGAATGCACTAAATTCCGGTGTGTCTTAGCTGTGAGAGGTCAGTATGAGTTGGATTTATCTGGCGTACAGTATATATAAATATGTGTAACCACACATCGATTATCATCACGTTCTGGTCTCAGACGGCTTGCTGACCTGTTGTTATTGGGCGATACGGTGCCCGAGGGCATAGTAAGATGTTCATGCATATTCATACTGACCGTTGTTTGAGTGCAAATGGCTGTTTGTATGTTTTGGGTTGGGATGGTGAGGATTGAATGTCAGTTTGATTTACATCCAACATTAAAATGAACCTTAGAAACATTATCTGTATGAAGCTATGAAAGCCATCTTACTCTAAGACAACAGAGGACTGGAAGATATGTGACAATGCCAGGAGATTGGCTTTCTTATTTTATTTTATTTAATTTTTAAATTTAATTTAATAATTTATTTCCTTTTTGTATTATTTTATTTTATTTATTAATTCATTTTTGTTTTTTAATTTTAAATTAAATTAAATAATTTCTTCCCTTTTTTATTATTTTATTTTATTTTAGCTTTTGGTCTCATTCTGCTGCAGGATAACTGAAATCGCGAGTTCATTTTCACTTTGCTTCATGCGCGGTTAAATGTCACGGAGGTTCAGATTTGAAACACCCTCCAGCACCGCAGGAGACGACAATGTGTGAATAGATGATCTGAGGTGAAAGAGATAATGCCGAGAGAAATATACCTCTATTTTTTTCTTGCCGACGAAGTTTGCAACAAGACACATGACTCATCTTGGCAGAGTATTTTTCGCTTTCGCTCGAGTCTCATATCTGCTGCCGCTACAAAATGGAAACACTGAACTTCTTTACTCTCATAAAAAAAAAACATGTCTCAAGATCTTAAACAGGCTGTTTTCTGAATTCATTTGACCACGATCTGAGCGCTGGCGAACGCGGGTGAAGTGAGCTCATATTTTCATATCTAGAGGTGCAAAATGTTTTACTCGATTTGTTTATTTCCGAGGTGTCGTTCAGACCTCTCCACAGTGCTTTAAATTACTTTAGGAAATTTAAATAGTTGGACTCAATGCATTTCGTCTTTTACCCTTATTTGTATGTAAATCACTTTGGAGTAAACGCAGTGTATGATCGCCTAAACTCTAAGTAGCAGTTGTTTTGCAGTGATTTTTCATGTTTCTCCATGTTCTGAATATTCTCTGTAGTGGGTTGTTGAACTAAATGCAGTTTCTCCAGTGTTTCGTGGGTTAACCTGTTTGTTTTTTTTGCTTTGTGAGGTGACAGGTTGTCATGTTGGCCCGTAATCCGAGGAGCTGTTGAGATGGTCTGTTGTTTTTTTATGATGTTGTGCCGTCATGTAGTGGTGTAGTAGTGGTAGCTGATGGCCTCTGACAGTCTTCAACACGCAGTGCCGATACTCTGGGCGCATTTCAGCTTCTGACTCATAATTAGAAAATCAATCAAAATCCACATTATCCCGCTGCATAATCTGTAATCTAGAAAGATAAGTCTTGGTCTTAGCCCTGAGCAGAAAATGCAATTTTAGTTCATGTTTTTCCACGTCTGAAATATCGCCACGGAGGATTGTTTTACACTGAGGTAGATGAGCAGAGACACACGGTCGGCCCAGGGGAACTCACAATGTCCCATGAGATTACACTGCACCCATCCACACAGTGAAAGCTGTTATACCCTCTAGCATACTGTTGTCGACCACGCACTGAATCAGCCTTTGTTGTTACAGGTAACTGTTATCCACGTTTATTCTGTGAAGAACTATGGGACTATAGAATTGATGTTGTATGAGCACTGTAGACATGAACCTGTGTGAGTTGGTACATTTATTCATATTGATGGCTGTTGATTAAAGCTTTGTGTAAAATGTTTATGATAACATTTGAAAGAAATCTCAGTCGCCTGTCTTAAAGCAACAGTTCGCCCCAAAAATGTTCCATTTCCTTACCTTCACCTCATTCTAAATCAGATTCATACAGATGTGTAATGATATGAGGGTGATGATGACAGGTTTTAAATTTTTTGGGGTGAACTATCTCCTTAAAGGTGCTGTAAGCGCTCACCTTTCACTATTTCGCTCATTTTCAACCACAGCTTCTCCACAGTTCGAAAGACAAGAACGACTGATAGATAGAGAGTGTTTCTGATTGGCTGAAATAGCGCTGGCGCCCCCTGAATGTTTCATTGTGTTTTTGCTCACAGATTCCAGCGCTGTCTCAGAGACAGGTGGGGTTTCTCAGGACACTTATTTCAGTGATATCTGTCAGATTAGAGTCACATTTATGTGTGATATTCCCAGATTCCCAACCGCTTACAGCACCTTTAATAATGTGGTCAGGATGAGGAGTAGTTAGAAAGCAATATATATAAACTGCACAGAATATAAGTGAAATCTCTGGCACCGGTTAAATCCCCCATTGTATGTTAAGCTGCATATCACATGGAGAACTTCACTTGAAACTAAATGGGTTAACATGGTCTGGATTTAAATCTTAATTGTGTTGAACCGTGTTGACACACAATTGCGAGTCCAGTTCAGTAGTTCAGTGCCTATATATGTGAGGTAGTGCCTCTACTGCGATTTCTGTAATAAACTCTTTGAACATTTCTATGTGATCCTGCGTGGTTCAATGTGTCTTTCTTGTACTTGACTACTTGTCAATGGGCAGTCATTAGAGTATTATTAGAAAGTCTGCTCAGTTACACTTTATTTTGATGGGCCCACAGCATACTACATACCAACTATGTCTAAGTATATGTCAACTTATTCTACTAACCCTAACTGTAGTTGGTAGACATGTAGTTGCTAATTAATGAGAATTTGTTGACATGCAGTTGACATAGTTGCACAGTTACTTGTAGTTAGTAGAATGTGTAAAGTGGACAATCAAAATATATATGTGACCTTGCGATGTGCAAACCGGTAGGTTAGTTGAAAATACAGGGCATGTTTACATAATTGCAAAAATATGGAAGCCCTTTTCTGGCTTTTCTTAACTTTATTGCGAGTTATAATTTGGAGGGTTAAAAAAGATTGATGCGTTCTCCGCTTCACATCGGGTCCTGATCACCGGCTGCCTGCACATTATCCCGCTTATTACACGGCTACTTGCCACATAAGGAAAAAAACTGGACATGTATATTAATTTGAAACATTTTATTGGCATATTTGCTTTAAATAAACATTTTCATCCTTCCGCGAAACGATAGTACCACGTGACTAACATTCAAACGTTAGTAATTAAGCAATAAGGTACGAGAGGCAAAGCGGAGTGCCTGCAACCCCTTCAGCCGTGATTTATTCATGATACAGCGAGGCCTCGAGTACCTTATTGCTTTTATAAAATGGTTACCACATAATAAAAATATTAAAAATCATATTTATTATATGTTAAAATATATCAAGTAAAATCATCATTTGCCTTCCGCTGTAAAAAGTAGTCCCTAACGGCAACAGAGTGCGTCATTTCATTGAGCTCAAATAAAAACAGGTTAGGAACAGTTCTAAAGGGGCTCAATGATACACAGAACGTTGAGTGAAGCGGTCGTAGCCGTGCTGTATCGTGAATAAAACACAGCTGCTGACCAATCAGAATTGAGGAATGGAACTAACCGTTTTATAAGACAATTTATAACATCTACATATGAATAATATTAATTACTAATAGGAACATTTCCCATTGTTAATTGTGGTTGTCCAGTGTTAGTCACATGATGGCGCCAAACGGTAATCTTTGTCGGCGCGGAGGGATTTTAAACACACAAGAAGTACCGGCTATTATTACTTTGGAGCGGTTATTATTCGAAAACCTGCAAATGTCTCGACTGACCAATCAGAATCAAGCGTTCCAGAGAGCCGTGTAATAAGAATTGCTATAGTTTATATGACGCAATTCTGACGTTATAATTTTCAATTGCAAGTTTATATCTCAATTTTTTCACAGGTAACTCGCAATTGTAAGTCAGATTTGGGAGATAAAGTCGCAGTTACCTTTTAAAGTTTTTTTAATTCACATTAAATTTTACATCTCGCATTTCCTCACTATTGTGAGTTTACATCTTACATTTGCCTAATAGAGCGTTTCTCAATCCCGGTCCTCGCGCCCCACCGCTCTGCACATTTCGTATGTTTCTCTTGTCGCTTCAGACATTTG
>JAUMHQ010072212.1:0-14456 GCA_032361165.1 Enteromius paludinosus | reverse complement strand
TTTCCAGTGATTACCGTCGTCTTGACTACAGAGACCGTCTCTGCATTTGATAAATAAAGTTTAATTCTCGTCATTTTTGATAATGTTCAGTGTGTATTGTTAGAAGCGCTATAGAAATATGCAGTATTAAGTGATCTCTTTGTAGTTCATCTGTTGCTGAATGTAAGCTGGCCAGTGTGGAACCAGGCTCTCTGTGTTTTTCGTTGTTCTTGTAGACGTTAAGGCTCTTGTTCGCTGAAGTGATGTGGAACTGTCGTGTAAGAACATCTTCATAGTCCTGCAGTCGTACAAACAACACTTTATATCAGAATAATCAGACATAGTTCTGATGAATGAATGAGCAAACTCCATTCTGTGTTACAGGAAGTGGTTTCGGTTAACCTAGTCAGCGTAGCCTAGCAATCCTTTAATGCAGTGGTTTTCAATCCTGGTCCTGGGGACCCACAGCTCTGCACATTTTGCATGTCTCCCTAATTTACAGACCTGATTTAGATCATCAGCTCATCAGGAGAGCGCTCCACGAACTCACTTGAGTGTGTCAGGTAAGGAGACATACAAAATGTGCAGAGCAGTGGGTCCTCAGGACCAGGATTGAAAACCACTGCTTTAATGGACTTGAGTAATCTGTTAACCTGTCTTACACACAACACAGTAGAAATGTGTAGATGTGTGTGTGTTAGCCAGGTTAAAGACTAACATGGTCATACTTCCTGTCCAAGTAAGAAGTCTAGCTGCTGTATTCTGCAGATCGAACCAAGATTTAGTTACTTTTTTTGTTCATCCTTCTTTTAAATCTTCATATTTCATCATTACCTTTGAATTCATGGTCAAATGCATTGCTGTATAAGCCTGCTTGGAGGAACATCAGTTCGATGTTATAGGAGATCAATTCTTCTACAAAAATGAATCACCTTAAGTCCTCGTAATGCCAGAGCAGCAGATCTCTAGTTAACACCTGAAAAACACACAACTATTGCTGAACTTCAGAACACTTTGATTTATCACCGCATGTTGAATGGAAATCCCTTTAGTGTTGGAGCAATGAAAATTGAAAAAAATGAAAATCAAGCCGTTTATCACTTAACCGCATGTCGTTCCAAACCCATAAAAGCTGAACCCGACATTGCGTAGCTCGTCCGTGATCTTATCCTCGGGGTATTAACTGCTGCTCCATTTGAAAGCAGCTGGTGGAGATTTACCGCTAATCAAAGAACCAGCTTTAGTGACGAGATGCACCTGAATATATTGTGTAATACGTCTGAAATACAGACATGCATTTTGGTCAGTCTAGTCAGAAGGGGACGAAGGAAACACATTACAGTTCATGCTTGCCATTTACATGCATCTGTTTTGTCCACTTAGACCACGTCTATCCTGATTCCGTCGAGTGACAGGTCTCTGCTTTCGAGGGTTAAACGGACGGTTACATGTGGATGAACATTAAAATGATGTCAGAGTCTAGCTGTTTGTGTTATCATATGAAGATGCTTCTCAATATGCTGTGCATGTTTATGTTTTGGCCTTTTCAGTTATTTTGATGCAGCGGATGAAATAAGCTCACACAACTGCCGTAAACCACAGAAAAAGATGAATAGAGTGGCAGCTTTTATTTCTTTTGTTTTCTTTTTCAACACATCCCACAATTATTACCTGTTTGGTCAGTAGGAGGAGAGCAGGTGGTCTTTAGCAGCTTTGACCACATGCACGCTACACTACAACAGCAACTCGATCAAATGTGTTTTCTATTCAACGAAAACTCATGTTGATTCCGGGAGTAAGCAGGGCCTAAGTGCACTTGGGATGTTGTTTAGTTGTTAAAGAAAGATATGTTACAATATGTAAAGAATGTAACAAAGTTCTCAATTAATAAGTGCTGTGTTTTCTCTCTGTTTCAGAACATCTCAAGCTTCCTAATTCCAGCCAGAGAAAGACGCTATCATATTGAGAGGTGCAACCGGATGGCATGGACTGACCACCGAAATCCTGAAACTAGGACCAGCTACACTGAAAAACACCTTACAGGAACGGGCAAGGATTGGGCGATGAACGCGAAACAACAAACTTGCTGGACTGAATAACTAACATGGAAAAAGGCCAATGTTTGGATACAGCTGGAAAAAAATTGTTGGCAAAGATCTTCAAGAAACGTGGCTTGAGCACGTGCCGAAAATTGCTGTTACACAGGAAATATGAAAAAAAGTCATGATCTTGAAATCTTGATCTTTCTCAAGCTATTTTCAGTGTCAGTGAATACATGTGCCAACTGGAGAAAGATTTTTTGTTTGTCTGTTGCAAACCTGTTACTGAACTATTAGAATTCTACTGCATGGCTGCTACTCACATCCGTTCACACAGTTACCAAACGGCAAGGAGATGTTTCACACTACAGTATCAAGATATTGACATTGTCGTACTGAGACTTAATTGAGTTGCGTTTTTTTTACCTCTTGCCTGATAGACATTTTATGATAACACTAAACCTTCATTCATCATCTTTTTACAGAGATCTTTGGGTCTAGTGCCAAACCACATAGTGGCATTTGTGACACCGTTTCTGTGAATGAATGTGCAGCTGCTGCATTCACATAGTTTTTTCGTTTGAACTCGAGCAGCCAATTGAATCTCTTGGTTTTCTAAACCTCACCTACAACATTTGCTGGGGCCTCCAATAATGCTGCTACAGATGTGAGTTTATAATACTAAGCATTCCAGTTTGCCATTTGGATTCTTTTGAGAAGAAGGGTTGCTGATAGCAGCATTTGGAAAAACTGTACCCCCCAAAAATGCAGAACTTTCCCAACAGTCCAGTTCCTCTTCATCCGGGGTTTAGCAGAGGAGGAAGTGTTGTCGGTTCCCCGTATCAACCCCACCCATCGGACCTTCAGATATCTCCCAGAACCTCAGAAGACTATGCGGCCGTACAGCAAACTCAACCTGCCCTGCAGAGTCACGGGCAGCACCTGCACCTGCGGAGCCAACAGCATCTTCTACATGCTCCTCCTATACACGCCTATGGCTCCAGAAGAACAACTGGAGAGACGACACAGGGAAATGCTCACAGCTTAGGAGGAGGAGGGAACTCCTACCGAAAGGACAGTGTGGATTATTATTTTTCCGTGAGTGGACGAGAAAGAAGCAGAAGGGGTGGAGCAGCGTATGGCGCAGGATTTAGATACTCAAACGTGGATGGACATGCACCTCATCAGTACCACTTATCTGGTTCAGGGTCGTCCTCTGGAATGATTTCACCCTACTCTTTGGATTACGGCTCTGGCAATGCCTCTGCAGTTGGGGGTAGTAATAGCAGTGGCGCTGGTTCATTTTCTCCTTCCCAGCAATACAGTCTGGCTCATACTGCTTCAGTACAATCAGGTGCTCAGATGCATCAACGTCAGCATGGTCAGAAATATCAAGGGTTGCACCAAGGTCAGCATCAGCGGACATACCCGCTTTCCGGAAGCAGAATCCCCCCTCAATTTGGACACTACGCCCCCCTTAATGCAACCTCAGGCTCTACTGGAATGTATAACTCCCCACCGCAAAGATTTGACGCGAGCAGCAGCAACACGGATGCCAAATTGAACTCTCCTACTCAGTCTAATCCAAAAACTCATACAAGTTCATCTGCTTCAAACAGTTGTGAGAATATGGGACAAAGCTACACATCATCAGCATATTCACCGCAATCTCAGTCCCTTCACAAACATGCCCCCCCTTCCCAGCGTCCCTCCCAGCATAGCACTGGTGCAGGCTATGACCTCTCCCTCAAAATGCAGCAACAAGGACACTTGCACCCCCATTCCTCTGTGTCCGCCAGCCCTGCTCTGCCTTCACACCCCTCTCAAGACCTTGCCAAATCACCTATGCACTCCCAAAGTCAACAGGCTCACATTCATCAGAACTTCAGTCCTATATCTAATCCCTCTCCTGCACCGTCTGCCGTACAGTCTCCAAGCTGCAGCTCCTCTTCGTCTCCTCTAATGGGGAGTTCTGAGGGAAACAGTGCTGCTGCTCACCTGCAGCAATCGTCACACCCTTCTGTTCCAAATGCTCGCAGCAGCCAAAGCCATGGACGTCTTCTACAGGCCGTTCATCAGCTAAGCCCCACTCCCAATTCAAATAGCAGCATCAGTAGTTGTGGTAGTGGTGTAGGCCTTAAAGCTGCTGTTTTAAACCATGGTGCAGGAATCAGTCATGCTGCCGTGAGTCAGAACAGAATAGGACTAAGTCTTCGGGGTGGTCAAGGGGAAGATGGCTCCCTGTACCCTCATGATAAACACATGCAGGACCCGGGTCTAAATAGTCTCAATGCTCTGACCTCTCAAGTGGAGAATTTACCTAATACAGTGCAGCACATGCTTCTAACAGACACTGTGCTGCCCCAGAAGAAAAGCAGAGATGGTGCACATCACCTTCAGATGCCGCAAGGATCTCAGTCTGTCAACCAAAACAAATCTGGAAATTCCAGCACTGGCGGTCAGACCTCAGTGAATGAAGAGAGTTCTGAGATGCTGGAAGCAAAAGGGCATCAACAAATAGAACGTAAGAGAATTAGGCAGGCAAGTGGAGCAAGCAACGAATCTGAGCCGCAAAGCTACCCATCATCACAGAGTCAGCAAGTATTGGATCTCCAGGTCAATACTGGAATCATTTCATCAGCTTCAAAACAACTGTCTCAAGCAAAGACCCCAGAAACCCTGACTCCTTCCTCCTCATCACCACCATCAGTCCATCCTTCTGCAGAACCCAGCCCAAAACAACCAGTATATCCCCCTGCTCCACCATCTCCTGTTCACTCAGCACGTCCAAACTGTGTGGCAGAAAAAGCCCTTGGTAATGATGATGACAGTGGAACAAAGGGACAGCGGATCAAAATGATAAAGGATGAAGAATGTGAAGTTGAAAATGAAGATCCTTCCTGTGATAGAGAGAATTCAGAGAACAGACTGTCGGTCCTTCCCACAAAGGATGAAGCAGAGACAGATGCACAGCAGTTTGAAAGTAAAAATGTGAACGTTTCAGAGCAACATGTTGGGGGTGTTGGAGTTATTGTGTCTGCTCGATCTGAAGTGAATACTGAATCAAGCAAGCACACAGCAGCCAAATCTCCACGTTACAGTGTTTCTCATTACTCAAACAAACACAGCAATCCTGGGGACCAACGTGATGTGAAAGTCTTAAGAGAGACTAGAAATCACAATGGAGAAGGCGAGATGTGCATGGAAACATATGCGTCACAATATGATATTTCCCCTAAACAAGAATTCAGCCAAAACTCTCAACCCTCTATTCAGTCGCACCCGGCATTGTTTAAATACAGTAATCCTGAGGTACCTTATAATGCTGCAAAGAGCAAAGGAAAGTTAGGGCTAGCGAGTAGTATGGGCACAAATAGATGCCAGAATTATCACCAGCTGCAGGCCAGCTATGGGTCTATTGGCAGGAAGGATATTGGTGTTTTTGCTATGGAGGGAGGGAGGGCTATCGTCTCAAGAAGTCAGGATAGCAGTTCTCAGTTTCAGCAATCGTTTCCAAGTCTTTTGCAAGAAGTGCTCCAGGGTCATCACTTAGATAGACGCTATGGCCGTCCTGACCAGACATCCAGTGTTCAAGATACATCACAGCACCGTTATCAAACAAGACTACCTTACAGTATGGTTGAAAGTTTGAGCTCACATGCAATGAGCTCTCAAACACTTATAAGTGGACTTAATGTCAAGTTCAGTCAAATAGCCTCTGGAAAACCACTGAATTCAAGTCAAAATCAGGGACCAGATAATGATATTGTTTTAGGCCCTCCTCATCCCTCTTGGGATTCTGAAGCACATAAGCCAAATGTGACTCATGGGATCTCTTTAGAAAAAGGCAAAACCAGTCTGTCACCCAGCCAGTCCACTCACATGCAGCAGTCTTTAGATCTCACAACAGGAGTCCCTTCAAAGCACATTAACTTGGCTGACTATTCTTTGCAGCACAGAAAACCATCCAGATATGGTACCTCTCCTTCCGCTGTGGAACAACTGCTTTTACAGGAAGCTGAGCCATTGGCATGCGGTGTTGGTTCTATCAGTCACACTCAGTCTCAGACATCCTCAGGAAGACGCTCTGTAATCTGTGATGTGTCTCCTTCTCGACGAACAACACCAGAAAGAGATAGAGGACACTCTGGGACCTCTGGACCCTCAGTCATTCAGCAGCCATTTTCTTTATCCGGATCAAATGACCAAGAAGGTTGCAAGGAAGAAGTAAAAGCAAAGAAAGCACAAAACAAGGAGGATTCACCGAAGACTGAACCAGCAGGTCAGAACACCGATGGTTACTGCAGCACTCCACCCAGTAAGGAATCTAACAAGCCTCTTCATCCCCCTGTAGATGTTGATTCCCACATAGAAAAGACCAGCAGTGCCAAAGGCAACAGTGAAGCCACCAGCAACCTGCCATATATTTTGCAAATGTCCTCAAATCCCTTGTCCTCACCACCAAGGCACCAGTCTTTATCGCAGGCTGTTGATGGTTTCAGAGCATATGGTTTTACTGACACTATGGATGGACCAAAAATGATCTCCCTTCCTTCACCTCATCAACCATTCCACACAATATCTGCATATTCTAAAACCACATCGTCCACTAACAAGTTACAAGTGTTTCCACAAAGTTTACCTCCTCACGAAAGACCTGACTGGACTCCTGACAGACAAAGGCTAAGAGGAATAGACAGGCACGTTTCTCAGAGACTTTCAGAACAGAAGTGTAAATCTCAAGCTTCAGGTGATATTCTGCCTAGTCAGCATCACCTATCTCGACAGCACTCTTATTCTAGTTCACACTTTGACATGAAAATGTGGGACACTTATCCTGAAAGAGAGGGAGCTGGACAACCCACTACCGTCCCTCATGAGGCTGTAGGTTCTCAGCCAGCCACAAATACTGGCTCCAAACTTAGAGAAGACGACATTTCCGCTAAGAGTCCAGATGACACGGCCAAATCTTTCCACTCACTAACTCCAGTTGGTGCTATTAGCCCTGCTGGGCACACTGGTAAAACTAACCAAGGGATTCACCAGGGGCAGAGAGCAAGCAAAACTGGAACATCGGCTGAAAACAACCCTTTAATTATGCGAAGGAGAGTAAGATCTTTTATTTCTCCTATTCCAGCTAAGAGACAGCATCAGGATGTTCCAGGTCAGCGGCCAGGATCAGCCTATTCCTCCCCAATATCCCAGTCCCACTCTGATCCTAGACTTGTAAACACCTGTCCTGGCATTACTGATACTCAGCCAAAATTGCCATCTCCCAAAACCCAGCATTCTATATCGAGCGCTACTTCACCACCTCAGTCCAAAGCAAAGTTTCTGCCTCCAAGAAAGGGTCATGGTCTAAAACTTGAGGCAATTGTGCGGAAAATTACTCCCGGTGTGAAAAAAAATGACTTCAACAATAGTCACATGGAACCTGATTTCTCTGAGGTATCTCATTACACCTCTGATATGCCAGACTCTGAGGGTGGTATATCATTTTCTAGTGTTCCTCAAGGAGAGGAGGCATGCTTATCTTACCTTGAGGATTCTCATACTCTGGATGATCTTATGCCATACAGAGCAGTTGAAGATGCATTCTCCTGTGATACTCAGACCCTTAAACCAGGTGCAACGGCTTCTAGTACTGGTGCCCTCAGAAGTTTGCCAAAAGATTTTGATTTTGGATTAGGTGCTGCTGGATCTTCAGGGTCATTGGGTGACAGCGAGAAGGATGATTTTACTTTGTTAGGACCCCTTCCACCAGCTCCTCCATTACCTTGTCCTGTACAGGGATCTCCTCCTCCATCTTCTTCTGCTTTGTCTGACATACAGCAGTTCACAAACACTTATCAGCAGTTGGAAACTCGACGAGGGGAGCAGTCGGCTGCAAACCTGCTAAGGCAAAAACTTCAAGAGACTGGCATGGGCTTTGATGACTACCCAGGTGGGGATTACTATGGGACCACCACTGGCCATAGTCAAAGCCCTGGACACCACCTTCTGTCCAGAGCTTCTCAGCACCAGATGACCTCTCTCAGGTTGAGTTCAGAGCCTAAAACATCAGAAAACCTTGTCCCTAAAGGTTATTTTCCATCAGGTAAGAAAAAAGGTCGCCCAGTGGGCAGCGTCAATAAGCAGAAACGTGCCCAAGCACAAGTACAGAATGCAGCAACAAGCATTCCTGTGTCTTCTCTTCCCTCGCCTACAGCTGAACCTCAGTCTGTCCCAATCCCAGACACTCCAAGTGAAGTGCCCCAAGTAGCAACTCCGCCTGAACCCTGTTTGTCTTTGACACCTCCTGCTCAAACCCAGGTGGTGAAAGTGGATGTAGAGAGCGAGGAGATCAGGCCAGAGTTAGATCTAAAGCCTCCAAGACATAGACAGAAAAAGACGAAAGAGGACAACGAGACTCCTGGCGAACAGCGAAGAAGAAGAAGAGGAATGGCTTCCAAAGAGAAGCTGGACACTCAGGCGAGCAGTAGGGGAAATATCAGCCCATGTGGAATATTCTCAGATGCCAGGAGTAATGTTTTTGCTCCTTACATACATGTGGAAAAAAAGATTGCTGAAATTGGGGCTGTCTGCACAATCATAAATGCAGATGACGAAAAATCAAAGGGTGGAGGCAAAACTGGTCACTCTGTGATTGATGGCCCATTAAATACCCCTCTATCATCTCAACTTGTTAGAAAAGAAAAGGAAAATGAAAGAACAAAAGAGAACTGGGTTTCAGAGCCAGTTGATTCTGCCTTGCAGTCAGGGAAGACACTTCCTACATCTGGATATGTTGTACAAGGACCTGTGATATCAGAGACAGGACAAGCTGGTCGCCTCTTATGCTGCCTTTGCCAGAAATGGGCCAACTACAAGCATCTCGGGGATCTATATGGTCCTTTTTACCCAGCTGAGTATGCAGCCAAGCTCCCTAAAAATCAACCTCAAGTGCGACAAACCTTGTCCCACCATGGGGCAGCCACCACAGGTTTCACTATGATATCCATTTCGACAGAAACGACTTCCCAGGATATGAGATTACAGGAACATCAGAATGTCAAGTCATCTACAGATAGCGATTGCACAATACGTCAGGCAATGAACTCAACATCCCCAGCCACTACCATTGGCACTGTCTCTCACAGCGTGGGTGAAGAAATGCCTTTCCAGAACACTAAGATGAGCAGCTCCACCTCGAAGGTAATGGCTCACACCTGGGATCCGGCTGCAGAACTGACGAGCGGGCTGGGCACATCAAAAGCTCAAGAACTGGATGGTGAAATCATACTGAAGCAGCTGCATGTTGAAAGGCCCCAGCACCGAAAACTGACATCCCATCCACGCTTCAAACGAAGACATAAGTCCAGTGAAGATTTACCTCGAACTGTCCCCATCAACAGCAAAGCCTCGCTGCCCTTCCAGCCCCCGCCGCCCACTCTGGACTCTCTGGGCCCCATTGCCCAACTGTCCCAGCTCCCACTCGTGCCTCTGGACCCCGAGGAGCTGTGGGTGCACGAGGGCTGCATTGTTTGGACCAGTGGCATATACCTGGTCAATGGGAGACTGTTTGGCCTTCAGGAGGCACTAGATGGTGCTAGAGATACAGTAAGTGGAAAGGGGCCGCATTTTCTTGGCTTTGATGTTATTGTGTGAAAAATGAATGCTGTGAAAACTAGCACTTTAAAGTATGTTTAACAGTTAGAACAAAATAATATATTTAATAGCTTTAAGGAATGATCTACTTAACTTAGAATGTGGTGTTTTGGCTGAAGGGCACAAGCAGCGAAGTATAACATTTGTTTATAAAGGGTTTATGTGGAGACTGTTTAAAGTGAACTTAAATTAGAAGCTATTTTTTATTTAGATGGATTGATAGATTGCATCAGGTGCTGTAATGTTGGATGGTTAATTGTTAAATATTAGGGAATAAATCTATTTCAAAGAGACGTCAGTATTACTGGTTTAGTAATGACAAAGATGCCACTAGTATTTAAAAAATATACTGTCTTTATGTTGATTCTACATTAATTTGAAGATTAGTGCGTATGAAATTGAGCTGGAAATGAAGTGCTGGTTCGGTCTGGTCAGAGGAGAACTGGCTAAGCCCGGTTTCTCCCAAGATTATTTTTCCATCTTTTCACAGATGGAGTTTTGGTTGGATTGGACTTGCTTAGTTGGGGACAATTATTTTCTGGATATTGTCGTCTATTTGATTACATGGATCTGATTTAAAATGAGCTGATCTAGATTCATTACTGACACGGTATTCTCAGATAATCTGTATTGTTCAGAGCGCTATATAAATAAAGCTGAATGATTGATTGCATGTGAAATTGCCTTATAGAAATGTATTTAAAATCTCTAATGTTAGGCATTGTTAAGCATTAATTTTTTTTTTTTTATTAGAATTGTATTTTTTAATTGATTGACAGCACTAGTGAAAATGTGTTACTTGTCTCAAGTATACAGACACTGTTGTTTATTTTACCCATAATGCTTGTGTGCTCCTCACTCCTCAGAGCTGCTCTCATTGTGAGATGGTGGGCTCCACACTTGGCTGCTACAGTAAAGGCTGCACTCTGAGGTACCACTACCTTTGTGCCATGGAAGCAGGTGAGACGTGGCGTCACCTTCCACTACACTCGTGTTAAATAAAGCAAAATCCTCACAACCAGTGCTAAATCCTTCTTTTTCTAACCTCGAATTTAGATTGCTCTCTGAATGAAGACAACTTTTCTCTGAGATGTCCAAAGCACAAGGTAAGAGAACAAAACTTCACACCCAATACAGAAATGGCAAGAAGCTCCAAGAGGTATATTTGGAAGTCATTTTTGTCTTGGCGTGTACTACATTACTACATGTTAACTAATTAATAACCGAGCCCAAACGTCAATTCAATTACTCGGCTAAAATTATGCAAACATACAAACTGCACATAATGCAGTTTCACATTAAACTAGTGGCTGTCATAACTGAACATAAGACAGCACTGACCGGGAAAGGAAACTGCAATGAGTAGTCTTAATATTTCACAAATTGCTCCTTTCTATACTTCATTTCTCTAGTAAACTAATGAGCTGTAGACACTGGTGACTCGTCTGAGGTAAAGAAAATGCTGTGGGACATTTTTACGGTTTAAACACTGGAGAGCTCACATGAGTCAATTATTCTATATTTATCATGTTCGTTTAATGTTTCCTAACCCCTAACATTAATTTGAGTCTTCTATAAGACTTTCTGAAACTTTATTCTTTAAACTCTATAGTTTTGATAGTTCTATATTTTGTGAAAAAAAGAAGTAAATATCTGGCAGTGGGGCAAGAAAAATGATCTCGTTTGCCTTCTGAATTTAATATTGCTGCATTGGCAGACATCTTTGAAAAATGAGCTGAAAGGATGTTTACTCTACGCTGTGGTGTCTGATGATGCCGGTCTGTGTCTGGACAGAGCAGCCGAGCGGTCAAGCCTGGAGCGGCCGTGGTGTGTCTGGAGCAGTCGGAGCGAGGATGAGGATGCTCTCGGAGAGTCCCACACAGACCAGACGTGAGTGAATCTCAGCAGACGCCTCTTTGAGCCCGGCTCTGATCTAACCCTGTGCTGTGCTTGGCTCCAGCAGAGACTGAACCAAGAGCTCAAAGACTTTCTCTGAAGAACACTAACCACTCACACGACGGAGTTCATTCATCAGCTGCTCGAGTCCACCGCTGTCATTTTTTATCTTTCTGAATGAGAGGCCGTGTATTTACACCAGTTATATGTAGTATTTTATCATAACTCGTATTATCATTATTTTAAACCTCACTATTGTTTTAATCAGTATTTTACCCTTAGACTGAGAGTTCTGAGCGCTTTTCCGTACCAGGACCAGCCGCTATGACGTCACTCCATGACATCATTGGCGTTGTCGCCCAGTTGCCACAGAGACGCTGTTGTCATGGCGACGCACATATATTGCCTTTGAAGGTGTGCCTGTGTGTGTGTGTGTGTGTGTGTGTGTGTGTCCTTTGATAAGTGTTCTTATTTTCCACCTCCGAGGGTTTTGTGCTGTAGACGAGGGAAGGACTTGCGTTATTTTGAGCGGGAGGAAAGTGCGCAGACAGACTCGCTCTGAAGAACCTCCAGAAGGACAGAGACAAACATTCCGGCAGCGTTCGGAGTAGAGCGCAGAACTCCATCAACAGAACAATCGCTGTCATTTTATTAAAAAAAAGGAAAAAAAAGAGAAGTGCGGAGAGCAGAATCACAGTATGAAACATGTACTAGACAACTGTCAATATGCTTCTGACTCATGAATACAGTTATACAACGGATGTGTGTCTCTGGCTCTTCTTCTGCTCCGACCCGAACTCCGTCTGAAAGACTTGGCTGCAGAATCTCTGTGAGATATATGCTGTTTGTTCACGCAGCGTTTAGACACAAGCAGTCAACCGTTTTGGAATTTTAATGCTTTTTACATCAGTCTCTTTTGCTCAACAATCCTCTTTTTATTTAATCTGAAGTACAGCAAAAACAGTACAATTGTGAACCTTTACTATTTAAAGCAGCCTTTCTGTGATCAAGTGTGTTTCTGTGATGTTCAGCATCAGTCCTCCAGTCTTCAGAGTCACATGATCTCCAGAAATCATCATCATACACTGATTAATGCTCAACACACACTTCTGACTGTTATTACTTCCGGAAACCCTATTTTATTGATGGACCGAAAGATCCGAAGATCAGCATTTATCTGAAATGAAAAGATGTTCAACATTCCGCTCTGAACACTAGGAGTCGATATATCTGAGGAAGAAATGATAGAGTTAACCCTTTTATTCAACAAGGATGCTTTAAATTGATCCAAAGTTATGATAAAGACCTTTTTTAATGTTACTAATCAAAGAAATACTGCTGTGTTCAACAACAATAATATATTAATAAAATAATAAATATGTGTAGAACAGAAATGATGCATAACAGCTTGAGATCAGGATTACAGTTTTTTTTTCTGTGATCAAATAAACGCAGGTTTGGTGATCAGAAGAGACTTCTTTAAGACACAGAGCATCAGTCTTTGAGAGCTCAAGGCCCAGAATTACTCAAAACAGTACTGCTATTAGAATCTCCATGGCGATGTGGATCTGAGCTCTTATGGGCGGCATGTGTTTTGACTGATATTCCAGTCTGTTCACAAACAATAAACCAAACAATTTTTCTCTCAGTAATTCTATATATTATATATTTAAAAATCTTACCTAGTTCATCATTGCCCATTCGTCATGTGTAATCCAGCCAATCACGACAAGTTCAGGTCTGACTGGACAGGGATGGGAAGTGCAGTTATTCATAACCCATCTGAAAACGTCATGAGACAGATGAGCTTTTATTTCTGGGGCCATAAAACAGGTTTACTAAATGAACCGGGCTTATTCTGAACCTAAAGAACTGATGGTACTCCAGACTAACTGGAATATGCCCCTGGAGTGATCTGGGTCTGTGGTTTGTCTGGTTTATAAATCATTACATCGCTGAGGAAATGGATGCTAGTCGACTACACTGCACAAAACCACTGTTGATCCAAACTACTGGCCTATAGGTTTTATATAGGCCCCTGCCCCGAGGAGTTCTCTACACATCCCTGTTATTATTCTGAAACCTGTGTGTGTGAGAGAGAGAGACTGCTCCGGACACTCCTGTCTTTCCTTCACACACACACACACACATCAGCTGATAGCAGCTGAACATGTCAATTCTTTAATGGTGGAACAAAATTAAAAGTGCATTCATAACTCTGGTTAAGTTAAACTGAATAAGTTTACTGGGCTTGTGCCTTTTGACAAAGAAAACGTTTTTTTCATGTAGTTTGTGTGTTTGGCAGTGATGCGATTTTGACATCTGGGCACTTGTAGGCCTGTCAGGGTCCTGTACTGGTCTTCTGGGGATACGGTGAGATGGTAGAGGAGTGCTGACCTCAGCTGGACCTCTTCCTCACACGACTCACTGAAAACCCTCTCGTGACATGTGCACATGACCTTGAGATTACATGTAAACATAACTCTGTCCACAGTTAAGATCTGGAGATTAAGATAACCTTTAAAGGGGTCATTTTATGCGATTTCTGTTTTTCCTTTTCTTTTGTGCGATTGTTTACAACCCCGTTCCTGGAGGCCCCCCCCCAGCACCGCATGTCTCCTTAATCAAACACACCTGATTCAGATCATCAGCTCATTAGACTCCAAGACAAGATGAGAGTGTTGGGGGCCTCCAGGAAGAACTGCTTTAGTGTGGCACAAAGAGTGAACAAAGGCCCAAAGTCTCCCACAAAAGAATTGAGTCTGTTCCGAACCGGGTTAAAACACTGAAACTGTTCACGTAGTATAAACTCCCATTGGAATAGTAAGAGCAGCTTCTTTTAATAAGAAAAGCTCACTATCTTAAAGGTTGTGAGTGGTCAGCAGCAGACTGTTC
>JAUMHQ010072106.1:0-14463 GCA_032361165.1 Enteromius paludinosus | reverse complement strand
GATGTTGTTACAGCATCATTGCTTGAGCTTGTATATGCTGATGGCAAACTGGATGTCTGAATTGTAGATGATGCTGTCTGCAAAAGCGTGGTGCTTTGGTGGGTTGTTATTGGCATTTTAGCTGATGTTGCAGCATCATTGCCTGAGCTTGTAGAAGTTAATGGCAAAATGGTTGTTGTTCGAACAGTAGATGATGTTGTTGGCAAAGGCATGGTGCTTTTCTGAGTTGTTATTTCTGGCATTTCAGATGTTGTAGCATTATTGTTTGCACTTGTAGAAGTTGATGGAAAAACGGTTGCCGTTTGAACTGTAGATGAAGTTGTTGGGAAAAGCGTAGTGCTTTGTTGAGTTGTTATTGGCATTTCAGATGTTGTTACAGCGTCAATGCTTGAGCTTGTGTAAGCTGATGGCAAATTGGATGTCTGAACTGTAGATGAGGCTATTGGCAAATTAATAGAGCTTTGAGTTGTTGTTTTTGTCGTTTTAGCTGTAGTTGAAGCAACATTGCTTGTTCTTGTAGAAGTTGATGGCAAAACAGTTGTTGTTTGAACTGTGGAAGACGTTGGCAAGTGTGTGGTACTTTGAGTGATTGTTATTGGCATTTCAGATGTTGTTACAACATCATAGTTTGTGCTTGTATAAGCTAATGGCAAAACGGTTGTTATTTCAACAGTAGATGGTGTTGTTGGCAAATGCATGGTGTTTTGAGCTGTTGTTGCAGCATCATTGCTTGTGCTTTTAGAGGTTGATGGCAAAATCATTGTTGTTTCAACAGTCGATGATGTTGTTGGCAAATGTGTTGTGCTTTCAGTGGTTGTTGGCATTTTAAATGTTGTTGCAGCGTCATTGCTTGCAGAAGTTGACAGCAAAATTGTTTTTGTTTCAACAGTAGATGGTGTTGTTGGCAAATGTGTGGTGATTTCAGTGGTTGTTCTTGGCATTTCTGATGTTGTTGCAGCATCATTACTTGTGCGTGTAAAAGCTGATGGCAAAACAGTTATTGTTTGATCCGTAGAAGTTGCTGTCAAATGCATGGTGCTTTGAGTTGTTATTGCCATTTCAGATGTTGTTGCTGCATCATTGCTTTTTATTGTAGCAGTTGATGGCAAAACAGTTGTCACTTGAGTTGTTGTTGGCAAATGCATGGTGCTTTGAGGTGTTGTTGCAGCATCATTGCTTGTGCTTTTAGAGGTTAATGGCAAGATCATTGTTGTTTCAACAGTCGACAAAGTACTTTCAGTTGTTGTTTTAAGCATTTTGGAATGTGTTACAGATTCATTGTATGTCCCTGTAGAAATTGATGGCAAAACAGTTGTTGCTTGAACTGTAGATGAAGTTCTTGGTAAAATTGTAGTGCTTTGTCGAGCTGTTTTTACTGTCATGTCTGATGGTGTT
The DNA here is from genome assembly GCA_032361165.1 of Enteromius paludinosus. Classification (NCBI taxonomy): domain Eukaryota; kingdom Metazoa; phylum Chordata; class Actinopteri; order Cypriniformes; family Cyprinidae; genus Enteromius; species Enteromius paludinosus. Next base: position 13,068 of record JAUMHQ010072106.1, on the reverse strand, counting down.
GCAACATCGGTGCTTGTTTTTGTGGAAGATGATGGTAAAGTTGTTATTTCAGTTGTGGATAAAATTGTTGGAAAAATCTTGGTGCTTTGAGTTGTTGTTGGCATTTCAGATACTGAGGTAAGCTGAGATACTGTTGTCGGCTGCTCAGTTGTGGTGTCCTCAATTTCTTTATCTGTTAGACATGTCCACAGATAGGTTTTAACAAATACTTCGCATTTTAAATATACTTTTCTTAAAACAGTGACATGGCATGAAAAATTTGACATAAATTATTTTTCTTTTGTCTTCTGACATATACAAATGTAGTTACAAACCAATTTCGAGAGAAAGCGTGGTCGAAATACAAACAGCCGCCAATAATCACATCCCAGCTGCTAACAATCAGCTATTATTACCGCCTCCAGAGCTAGCTAATCAGGCCACTAATTCCACTATAAATAAACCAGTTTCCTACCCTTCAGTATCTCGCTTTACATCCCCTCCACCTCCCCTTCTCCTCCGTTCGCCCCTTCCTGGGGGGCACGCAGGGTTCGAGCCGGCCTCGAGCCTCACCCTAGCCAGGGATATCATTACTAGGGCTCGAGGTTCACCGAACCCCCGGCTCGCCCCCGACAGCACGCCAAACTTGCTTGATTTTTATTGAGGAAGCGCGAACTCTTGAGTGGGCAATGACAAAATTCCACTGCAAACACAGAGACTGAACACACCTTCAGAGAAAACAGATCTGATCGTGTGCAGGCAAATATCTAGGCTGATTCTGATACATGCAATGACTGTCCATTATGGCATGTAGTGATTTTTATATTCATGTAGCCTACACAATAATCTTTTACATTGTAATCCTTAATTTTGAATATTTGGCATGTTTTTGTGCTGCTGCATGTCCCTGTGTGTGTAAGAAGCAGAGTGTATCTAGTATTTTTATGAAGTATTTTTGTAGTTATTCAAAGAGCATGTTCTTCTTACATACAGTCATGGACAAACATACTGGCAGTCTTGGTACATATGATCAAAGAAGTGAAGATTAATCTGCATTTTTAATCCTTTTTGATTTGATTATTTAATGAAATTACAAAAATCTAACCTTTAATTGGATAATATGAATTTAAAATGGGGGCAAATATCATTATGAAATAATCGATAGTCATTGCATGGATCAGGATTAGTCTACCTATTTGCTGGCTCATAAGCAGATCCGTTTCCTCTGTAAAGACATGTCAGGTCTTTGCACTTGCAAATTCCCCAGTCGAAATAGTGATCTGGCATGGTATGAGCACAACTGGCTCTTAAAAGGGAATAGGAGAAGACTGATTTTGTGTACATGGATTGGTTTATTGCGTGTTATGCCCAAAACATCCCCATTACTCATTAAGAGAGTAGAGATGGCCCTTTGAATCCATGTGCTGGGTGCAGATTGTTTTCCCATTGTTAAACTAGCAAAAGTGGATTTGGACATGCCCTAAATGCACATGTGCCGTGGCTTTAGACCATGCACAGATATTGTTAAAATAGGGCCCACAGAGGTAATCAAATTAGGAAATTAAAAAATGATCAAGTAAATTGGACGGCTTGATTAACCATAAAATAAGTTGCAGACCTTAACATCACCAAAAACTTTTTTCAGAATGAAAGTAAAAAATAATCATATTTCTCATGATAAAGAATATTATACTCACAAGCAACAATGCTGGATCTGATGACATTTAGGAAGATAATGGATTCATCAAGACATTCTTCAAATGTCTGCTCTATCTCATATTTATCTGGATTTGTCTTGTTGTCAAAAATGATCTGACTTATCACCTCAACAGAGCCAGGCCTAATGAATAAAGGTAGAAAGATGATTGATTTCATTTACATAATGTCCTGATTAAAACTATTATTGTTAGCAGTAATAAAATAAAGTTACATTCTTTAATCACAATCAATCAATTAGTGAGACAAAAGGAATATAAATCAAAAACTTGATTCTTATTGGTCAGCTGGGAAAGTCTGAGGCCTGTCCATCAAAAGCAATGCTTTGTAACAAACTGTTATTACTTACATAAAATGTGATGTAATGGTTACTTTAATTACTAATAAATTAAGTAACCTTTTTTCGTACACTGAATAGATATTTAAATTTAAATTAATTGCTTCTCTCACCAAAAATGGATGATAATGGATCTCCGGAAGGTTGAGTGGTATTTGAATTTGAATCCACGATTAAGCTGCAAATGAGCAGTAAAACACATGCACACACACACACACACACACACACACACACACACACACACACACACATATGAGAATTAAGCACTATTTTCTGTACTTGCAATAACAGTAACATTAAGCAACAATGTGTTTGCTTGGTCCTTTTTTATATTGAGTGTCCCAAATACCTGTGTAGTCTCATAGTAACTAGATTTATTTTGTAACAACAATTATGTCTAAGAGTAATTGGAACAATTTGATCCAGGGGGTGATCAAAGGGTTAGGGGTGGGAATAAAATCCAAGGGGTGGAAACAGGTAGGTTTTTAAGGACATGTAAGGTAGGAAGTTGTATCTGGAGTTGGTAGAGTTGGTGCACCACTCTAATATCAGTGTACTTACATGGTATCTCCTCACAAAAAGTCCACTTAATATAATATAAAGTGTAACATTCTAAACACCAACCACAGTTTATAAGTAAAGCATAACTTACTAGCCACTGCTTTGTAACATCATAGTAATTATATGCTAATTCAATAAGTCTTTTCTACTTATTATAAAGTGTAACACATTCTTTACCAAAAAGTGCTATTAGATACATTGTTACATATTTGTACTATCATTACCAAGAAGTATTGTTACATATGTGTAGTTAAACAGACATTAGAACCATAAATACTAACAACATGTACTTACACTGTGGTTACATACTACTTACACATCTAGCTACTATTTAAATACCCAGGTATTAAGGCCACTTAATCAAGTTGGACTGATTTTTTATTTATTTTTTTATCTCAGATGTTTGATTTTTTTTTTAAAGTGATGTGAAGAAACAACAAATTACCTCTGTTGTTACATTTCTTTCCAGTAATATATAGTTAGATGATTTTTTATCCAAATAATCTTGTAGAAATTCCATCACCAACTTGAATTTTAGATATATATATCTCTCATTTTCTGTGGGGGGATCAAGAGATGCCAGGGTAGTCATTTGAGTAGATATTTCAGCAGCAGAGGACGTTGTTGGCAAAAATGCAGCATCAATGCTTGTTGTTTCAACAGTAGATGATGTTGCTGGCAAATGTGTGATGCTTTGAGTTTTTGTTTCAAGCATTTCAGATGTTGTTGCAGCCTCATTAGTTGTGCTTTTAGAAGTTGATAGCAAAACAGCTGTTGTTTGAACTGTAGATGATGTTTTTGTCATTTTAGATGTTGTTGCACTTGTAGACGTTGATGGCAAAATTATAATTTTTGTTGTTGTTATTGGCATATCAGGTGTTGTTACAGCATCATTGCTTGCAGACGTTGATGACAAAACAGTTGTTGTTTGAACAGCAGATAATGTTGTCAAATGCATGGTGCTTTGAGTAGTTGTTTTTGTCCTTTCAGATGTTGTCGCAGCATCATTGCTTGCAGAAGTTGACCGCAAAACAGTTGTCATTTGAACCAAAGATGATGTTTTTGGCAAAAGTGTAATGCTTTCTCTTGTTGTTTTTGGCATTTCTGATGTTGTTTTAGCATCATTGCTTGAAGATGGCAAAATGTTTGTTGTTCGAGCAGTAGATGGTGTTGATGGCAAAAGTGTACTGCTTTGTTGAGTGGTTGTTATTGGCATTTCATATGTTGTTGCAGCCAAGCTGCTAGCAGAGGTTGACTGCAAAATGGTTGTAGTTCGATCATTAGATGATGTTGTTGTTTCAACAGTAGTTTTTGTTTTAGACAATTCAGATGCTGTTTCAGCATCATTGCTTGTGCTTGTGGAACCTGATGGCAAAACAGCTGTCGTTTGAATTGTAGATAATGTTGTTGGCAAATGCATGGTGCTTTGAGTTGTTGATATCAATATTTCAGATGTTGTTACAGCATCATTGCTTGAAGAAGTTGATGGCAAAGCAGTGGTTGTTACAACAGCTGATGATTTTACTGGCAAATGTGTGATGCTTTGACTTGTTGTTTTAAGCATTTCTGATGTTGTTGTTGATGGCAAAGCAGTTCTTGTTTGAACTGTTGATGGAAAAGCAGTTATTTTTTGAACCTTGGATGAAGTTGTTGGCAAAAGTGTAGTGCTTTGTTGAGTTGTTGAAATTTCTGATGTTGTTGCAACATCATTGCTTTCAGAAGTTGACAGCAAAATGTTTGTTGTTCGAACAGTAGATGGTGATGTCGGGAAAAGCATAGTGCTTTGCCGAGTTGATGTCAATGACATTTTGGATGTTGTTGCAGCATTATTGTTTGTGCTTGTAGAAGCTGATGAAAAAATGGTTGTTTGATCTGTAGATAAAGTTTTTTGGAAAGGCATAGTACTGTGCTGAGTTGTTATTGACATTTCAGATGTTGGTAAAGCAACATTGCTTGTGCTTCCAGAAGTTGATGACAAAATAGCTGTAGTTTGAACCGTAAATGATGTTTTTGGCAAATGAGTGGCACTTTGAGCTGTTGTTTTTGGCATTTCAGCTGTTGTTGCAGCCTTATTGCTTGCAAGAGTTGATGGCAAAATGGTTGTTGTTCGAAAAGTAGATGGTGTTGTTGGGAATAGCGCAGTGCTTTTCAGAGTTATTGTTAATGGCATTTCAGATGTTGTTGCTGCATCATTGCTTGTGCTTGTAGAAGTTGATGGCAAAACAGTTGTTGTTTGAACTTTAGATGAAGTTGTTGACAAAAGTGTAGTGCTCTCTGTTGGTGGCATTAACATTTCAGATTTTGTTACAGCATCATTGCTTTCAGAAGTTGATGGAAAAGCAGTTGTTGTTTCAACAATAGATGTTGTTGCTGGCAAATATGTGGTGCTTTGAGTCGTTGTTTTAAGCGTTTCAGATGTTGTTGCAGCCTCATTGCTTTTACTAGATGAAGTTGTTGGCACAACAGTAGTTGTTTGAACTGTAGATGATGTTTTTGGCAAAAGCGTAGTGCTTTCTGTTGCTGTTTTTGGCCTTTTAGATGTTGTTGCAGCATCATTGCTTGTGCTTGTAGAAGATGATGGCACAACAGTTGCTTCAGCAGTAGATGATGTTGTTGGCAAATGCGTAGTGCTTTCTTGGGTTATTGTCAATGGTATTTCAGATGTTGTTGCAGCATCATTACTTGTGATTGTAAAAGTTGATGGCAAAATTATTGTTGTTTCAACATTAGATGGTGTTTTTGGCAAATGTGTGGTGCTTTCAGTGGTTGTTATTGGCATTTCAGCTGTTGGTGCAGCATCATTGCTTGCAGAAGTTGATGGCAAAATGGTTGTTGTCCGAACACTAGATGATGTTGGGAAAAGCCTAGTGCTTTGCTGAGTTGATGTTTTTGAGATTTTAGATGATGTTCCAGCATCTTTGCTTGTGTGTGTAAAAGCTGATGGCAAAAAAGTTATTGTTTGATCTGTAGAAGTTGCTGTCAAATGCATGGTGCTTTGAGTTGTTGCTATTTCAGATGTTGTTGCTGCATCATTGCTTTTGGTTGTAGCAGTTGATGGCAAAACAGTTGTTGTTTGAATTGTAGAGGATGTTGTTGGCAAATGTGTGGTGCTTTCAGTGGTTGTTATTGGCATTTTAGATGTTGTTGCAACATCATTGCTTGCAGAAGTTGACAGAAGAATTGTTGTTGTTCGAACAGTAGATGATACTGTTGGAAAAAGTGCAGTGCTTTTTAGAGTTGTTGTCAGTGGCATTTCAGATGTTGTTGCATCATTGTTTGTGTCTGTAGATGTTATTGGCAAATTCCTGGTTCTTTGAGTTGTTGTCAGTGGTTTTTCAGATTTTGTTGAAGGTTCATTGTTTGGGCCTGTAGTAGTAAATGGCATAACAGTTGTTATTTCAGCAGTAGATGATGCTGTTGGCAAATAAGTGGTACTTTGAGTTGTTGTTATTGCCATTTGAGATGTTGTTGCAGTATCATTGCTTGTGCTTGCAGAAGGTAAAACTGCTGTTATCTGAACTGTAGATGATGCTGTTTGCAAATGTGTAGTGTTTTCAGTTGTTGCTTTAAGCATTTCGGATTTTGTTATAGATTCATTGTTTGTGCCTGTAGAAGTTGATGGCAAAACAGTTGTTGTTTGAACTGCAGATGATGTTTTTGGCAAAAGCGTAGTGCTTTCTTTTGTTGTTGGCATTTCAGATGTTGTTGCAGCATCATTGCTTGCAAAAGCTGATGGCAAAGTAGTTGTAGTTTCAACAGTAGATGTTGTTGGCAAATGCGTGCTGCTTCGAGTTGTCATTTTTGTCATTTCAGATGTTGTTACAGCATCATTGCTTTCAGAAGTTGATGGGAAAGCAGTTGTTGTTTCAACAATAGATAATGTTGCTGGCAAATTCGTGGTGCTTTGAGTTGTTGTTTTAAGCGTTTCAGATGTTGTTGAAGCATTATTGCTTTTGCTAGATGAAGTTGTTGGCAAAACAGCTGTTGTTTGAACCGTAGATGATGTTTTTGGCAAAAATGTAGTACTTTGTTGAGTTGTTGTTGGCATTTTGGATGTTGTTGCACCATCATTGCTTGCAGAAGTTGACTGCAAAATGGTTGTTCGAACAGTTAATGGTGTTAACGTACTGCTTTGAGTTGTTTTCAGTGACATTTCAGATGTTGATGTAGCATCACTGCTTGTGCTTGTAGAAGCTGATGTCAAAACAGTTGTTGTCTGAACCTTAGATAAAGTTATTGGCAAAAGTGTAGTGCTTTGTTGAGTTGTTGTTGGCATTTCGGATGTTGTTGCAGCATCATTGCTTCTGCTTGGAGAAGCGGATGGCAAAACAGTTGCTGTTCGTATTGTAGATGATGTTGTTGGCAAAAGCGTAGTGCTTTGTTGGGTTATTGTCAATGGTATTTCAGATGTTGTTGCAGTATCATTACTTGTGATTGTAAAAGTTGATGGCAAAATTATTGTTGTTTCAACAGTAGATGGTGTTGTTGGCAAATGTGTGGTGCTTTCAGTGGTTGTTATTGGCATTTCAGCTGTTGTTGCAGCATCATTGCTTGCAGAAGTTGATGGCAAAATTGTTGTTGTTCGAACAGTAGATGATGCTTTTGGAAAAAGTGCAGTGCTTTTTAGAGTTGCTGTCAGTGGCATTTCAGATGTTGCGGCATCATTGTTTGTGTCTGTAGATGTTATTGGCAAATTCGTGGTGCTTTGAGTTGTTGTTTTAAGTGTTTCAGATGTTGTTGCAGCATTATTGCTTTTGCTAGATGAAGTTGTTGGCAAAACAGCTGTTGTTTGAACCGTAGATGATGTTTTTGGCAAAAATGTAGTACTTTGTTGAGTTGTTGTTGGCATTTTGGATGTTGTTGCACCATCATTGCTTGCAGAAGTTGACTGCAAAATGGTTGTTCGAACAGTTAATGGTGTTAACGTACTGCTTTGAGTTGTTTTCAGTGACATTTCAGATGTTGATGTAGCATCACTGTTTGTGCTTGTAGAAGCTGATGTCAAAACAGTTGTTGTCTGAACCTTAGATGAAGTTATTGGAAAAAGTGCAGTGCTTTTTAGAGTTGTTGTCAGTGGTTTTTCAGATTTTGTTGAAGGTTCATTGTTTGGGCCTGTAGTAGTAAATGGCATAACAGTTGTTATTTCAGCAGTAGATGATGCTGTTGGCAAATAAGTGGTACTTTGAGTTGTTGTTATTGCCATTTGAGATGTTGTTGCAGTATCATTGCTTGTGCTTGCAGAAGGTAAAACTGCTGTTATCTGAACTGTAGATGATGAAAGCGTAGTGCTTTCTTTTGTTGTTGGCATTTCAGATGTTGTTGCAGCATCATTGCTTGCAAAAGTTGATGGCAAAGTAGTTGTAGTTTCAACAGTATATGTTTTTGGCAAATGTGTGCTGCTTTGAGATGTCATTTTTGTCATTTCAGATGTTGTTACAGCATCATTGCTTTCAGAAGCTGATGAGAAAGCAGTTGTTGTTTCAACAATAGATGATGTTGCTGGCAAATTAGTGGTGCTTTGAGTTGTTGTTTTATGTGTTTCTGATGTTGTTGGCAAAACAGTTGTTGCTTGAACCGTAGATGATGTTTTTGGCAAAAGTGTAGTACTTTGTTGAGTTGTTGTTGGCATTTTGGATGTTGTTGCACCATCATTGCTTGCAGAATTTGACTGCAAAATAGTTCTTGTCTGAACCTTAGATGAAGTTATTGGCAAAAGTGTAGTGCTTTGTTGAGTTGTTGTTGGCATTTCGGATGTTGTTGCAGCATCATTGCTTCTGCTTGGAGAAGCTGACGGCAAAACAGTTGCTGTTCGAACTGTAGATGATGTTGTTGGCAAAAGCATAGTGCTTTGTTGGGTTATTGTCAATGGTATTTCAGATCTTGTTGCAGCGTCATCAGATGAAGTTGTTGGCAAATGCTTGGTGATTTGAGTTTTTGTAACTGGAATTTCAGATGCTGCTTCATTATTGCTTTTACTAGTAGAAGTTGATGGCAAAACAGTTGTCACCTGAGTTGTGGATAAAATCTTTGGCAAAAACGTGGTGTTTTCAGTTGTTATTGGTACTTGAAACACTGAGGTAAGATGAGATGCTGTTGTCGGCTGTTCAGTTGTGGTGTCCTCAGGTTCTGTATCTGTTAGACATGTCCGCAAACAGATTTAGCAAATATTTAGTACTCAAGTGACACAGAAAATCTGTTTTTCTTTTATCTTTTGATGTATATGAATAAGGTTGATGGCAAATTTCATATTAATGTTGATTATCATTATGGACAGTAGTTCTATTAGCCTGCTAATAAATAAAGAATTTATGTATTAATACATTTTAATTTTCATTTAAATTTTAAAAATTTATTTTCTCCCCAATGCTTACATTTAAGAAATAACCAACTATGTTTAAGTGTATAAGTTAACCTTTTGATTGTTTTTGTTTTTGACAATCTTGTTAAGGGGTTAGCAGGGGAACGAGCCATTTGTTGCAAATTCACAATCGCCACAGCTAGATGCTACTAAAATTTACACACTGCAACTTTCAGACTTCAAAATTCATGCAGCTATTATACTTTCATAATAGAGAAGAACAACAGTGTCACATGAGCATAACTTTTTCTATCACTATATACCAGTAGTGTCCAAAAAACGGTTTCTTGACAGCCAATGTCCTGCAGACCATGGCTCCAACCCTACTTAAATGCATTTGTACCGGCTAATTAAGGTATTTAGGCTTATTAAAAACTTGGGCGGTTAAGAAAAGAAAGAAAAAAACAAACAAACAAACAAACCAAAAAACAACTATAGTTTTTTCAGTACGAATACATGGAGGTAATCAAATTAGGAAAATCAAAAATAATCAAGCAAACTATATTGCACTGCCTGATTGACCCTAAAGTAAGTTGCGGACCTTAACTGCACCAGAATTTTGCATTTCTGTGGTTCAGAATGAAAGCAGAAAATAATCATATTTCTCATGATAAAGTAAAGAAAATGATACTCACAAGCAATAATGCTGGATCTGATGACATTTAGGAAGATAATGGATTCATCGAGACATTCTTCAAATGTCTGCTCTATGTCATATTTATTGGGGTACGTCTTGTTTTCAAAAATGATCTGACTTAACACCTCTACAGAGCCAGGCCTAACAATTAAACGGAGAAAGACAATTGGTATTATTTTTATAATGTCTTGATTAAAACTATTATTAAAGTTACATTCTGTAATCATAATCAATCTATTACGTTTGCCAGCTGGAGTGCCCTCGAGCTCCATCAGAGGGCACTCCCCTCCGGACTGCCTCTATTCCCCTGTCTGTTCAGTTTTATGTTGAAAATGTCTGTTACCCTTTCAGTCGAATCTCTTCGACGTTACATACGGGATCTCGCCTGAGAGACCAATCGTCTTTGGAAAAAGGCCAATGATTATTGGCGTGCAATAATCACAGCCAGGTGCACCTCAACACAGCGTGAGTATAAGAGGGCACGGCTGGATTGCACATGCAGCTTTTCGCTTCGGAGCACTCGTCTGAGCATTGCATGCTGAGTCTGCTGAGAAGAGGAATCTTGGATAGAAAAGAGTTCCTGCGGAGTTTATGCTCTCTCACTGTTCTCAACCTTGACTGGGCAGTTGACTACAGACCCTGTGAGATTGGTAGCCTTTTTAAAGGCTCAAGGAAGCCAATCTTCTGCTCGCCAGCGAGAGACCTCCCTCTGAGTGCACGCAGTGCCGCGAAGAGGTCCTCCCTGGGCAACCGGGCTGCACAAAAGAGCAATTTTTCAAGCACGGTTCATAGCCATTCTCCGGGATGTCTATGCAGCCGTGTGCTTGTGAGTGTGTGAGTTTCCTCACTTACTCAGATGGGCATGAGCGCTGTCTTTCGTGCCTGGGCCGGGAGCACGCTGAGGCAGCGCTCGTGGATGAATCATGCGTTCATTGCGGACGCATGACCATCGCTACATTGAGGTCACACCTCTCATTCGCGAGACGGCTCCCTATGCGTCCTCCCCGTGGTCTGGCGAACCGTTAAGGTTTCTCCGCTACTACAGCGAGGCTCTTAGGTCCCCGTCGTGGTCCCCCTAAGTGCCTTTCCTCCCTGGAGGTGCATGAGGAGCTGACCAGATCGTGGCGAGCCCTGTACTCATCACGCCTGGCCACCAGCTCCTCTCCCCTCTCCACCCTCGACGGAGGAGCAGCCAGGGGGTACGTGGCGATCCCCCAGGTTCAGCGCGCTGTTGCGGTGCTTTTGCGCTGTTGCGGTGCGCCACGGCTCCCGCCTAAGGCTTGTAAGAGCTTGTCCGCTCTCGCGGGCCGGGCTTATTATGCTGATGGACAGGCTTCTACCTCCTTGCATGCAATGGCTACACTCCAAGTGTATCAAGCCAAAGCACTCAAACATATGCACGAGGGTGAATCTGACCAAGTGGTCATGCAGGAACTCCGTGCCGCAACCGACTTCGCTCTCCAGACGACAAAGGTTGCCGCATGTGCCATTGGCCAGGTGATGTCCACGGTAGTGGCTCAGGAGCGACACAGCTGGCTCAACCGCGCAGAGATGGTCGACGTTGACAAAGGTCGCTTTCTTGAGGTGCACATCTCACAGGTTGGCTTCTTCGGCGACACTGTCAAGGATTTTGGCCAGAAGCTCTTGGCAGTCCAGCAGCAGGCAGAGGCCATCAGTCACGTACTACCACGCCGGGAGTATGCCAAGCCCCCAAGTGCCTGCTCGTTGCCGAGGGCGTCCCCCCTGGCACATGATGCCAGGCTGGTTGCGCGACATTGAAACACCCGCAGCAAGAAGAAGCGCTCCTGAGACATGCAGCCCAGAGGTGGTGGAAGTTGCTCTTCGGGGGACGTCAACATCTGTGCCCCCACCCCCGGTGGAGGGCCGGGAGCGGTTCCTGTGCACTCAGCTGCCCAAATTTTCACAAAAAGAGCAAATTTCCACACCTCTGGGCCCAGTGCCCCGAGGTCCCCATCTAACCTCTCTGCTTTCTCCTCAGATGCAGACCCAGAGACGGGAACCAGTGGAGCAGGTAAGGGCTGCTCAGAGCAGTCTGGCTCGCGTTTGGGTTCTCCCGTTTGGGTTCTCCCGTTTGGCCTGTCCCTGTCTCCCTGAGTCTTTACCAAGCTCACGGAGGGATCTCTCTCTGCCTTATGGCAGATGGGCATTCGCACCCTCAACTACCTCGACGACTGGGTGATAATGGCTTACTCGCGGGAGTTGTTGTGTCAGCACAGGGACATAGTGCTTTGGCACCTGGGCCTTCAGGTCAACAAAGAAAAGAGCAAACTCTGTCCAGTGCAGAGGATCTCTTATCTCGGCATGGAGCTGGACTCGGTCGAAATGACTGCTCGCCTCACAGGGGAGCGCACGCAGGCCATACTGACATGTCTGAGATCATTCAGGCACAAAACAGCGGTTCTTCTCAAATCTTTTCAGAGGCTCCTGGGGCATATGGCAGCCGCAGCCGCAGTCACGGCGCTGGGGCTCCTCCATACGATACCGCTTCAGTGTTGGTTACACGACCGAGTCCCAAGATGGGCATGGCACCGTGGTGCACATGGATGCCTCCTCCACGGGCTGGGGTGCTGTATGCAACGGGCAAGCAGCCTCGGGTGCCTGGACAGGTGTTTGACTGCTGTGGCATATCAATTGCCTCGAGTTGCTGGCCCTGTTTCTGGCCCTTCGTCGCTTCTGATCGATGTTTTCCCTAGTTCTTGTTCTGTCTTGTTTTCTGTGTGTTTTTGCTGTGTACAGACCTCTGCCTGGTTATTGAACTTTTCCTCTGTTTTTTCCCTTTGGACTCTGTTTACTGATCGATCGACCCTTGCTACCCTACCCTTCGATCGACCGATATGACTACACAGTATCTCTTGCTTAAACCTAAACTATTTATTCCTCAAAGAAAATCTTGCCAGAAGCTGTTTTTAATGAGGTAATAAAAAATGTCAACATGAATCAATATTTTTTGTCCAATTATTTACTTCTGTTGCAAAGTGGTCATGTAAGGCAGATAATGTACATCCTACCAGTTGATTGTGATCAGGACCTTGGTGGTAAGTGTTGTAATGTTTAAGTGATGTAATGGTTACTTAAATTTCTGATATGTTAAGTAATACATTAATTTATTCTTCTAATAAGACATTAATCATATAAATACATGTAGGAATAAATTATTTGTTTCTCTCACCAAAAATGGATGATAATGGATCTCCGGAAAATTGAAGGGTATTTGAACTTGAATCCTCGATTAAGCTGAAAATTAGCAGCAAAACACATACACACGCATATGAGAATATAGCAGTATTTTCTGTGTTTGGAATGACAGTTACATTAAACAACAATGCATTCGATTTTATTTTTATCTTAAATGTTTCATTTCAAAATCTGATGTAAAGAAACTAATTACCTCTGTTGTTACTTTTCTTTCCAGTAATCTATATTTAGTTGATGTTTTATCAAAATAATCTTGCAGAAATT
>JAUMHQ010071533.1:0-14515 GCA_032361165.1 Enteromius paludinosus | reverse complement strand
ATGACTTAATAAAACATACATAAATTGCTAGCATATCACTTATTAATTGCTTATGAATATTTAGTAAATTATTTGTTAATCATTAACTAATCACTTATGAATGCCTTGCAACTGAACATTATTATAAAGTGTAACTCAAATCAGCGTAAGGAAGTTACAAGTCAGAAATTTATGTAGAGGCATGTATTTTCAATGTATTTCCAAAGTGCTCCAAGAAAACCAGCCAAATTCTGACACTACCATCCGATTGCAGAAATCCAGACTCATCAGATCAGGTGACTTTTCCCATTTTCAATTGTCCAGTTTTGGTGTGCTCACTGAGGTAACTGTTGCCTTTCTATCAGCTCAATCAAGTCTGGGCATTCTCCTCTGACCTCTGGCATCAACAAGACATTTTCACAATTTCTCTGTAGAGATAAAAAATCCCATTAGATCAGCAGTGTCTGAAATAGTCAGACCTGGCACCAACAAGCATGCCACGTTCAAATTCACTTTAATCACCTTTCTTTCTTAACTTCTGCAGATCATCTTGACCATGACTTCATGGCTAAATAGTTTGGTATGAAAAGCAAAGATGTTTTAATCTTGTTGCAATAGTAACAGCATGCCACTTGAGTCTATCGAGCACATACCCAACACTCTCAGAAATATAGGTACAAAAACAGTCACTGGGGCGGTGCCTTTTCAAAAAGGGTCCGTACTTGGTACCTTAAAGGTATTTGCCCAAGACACAAAAGTAGATCAATAAACCTCAAAAACTGTCTAAGCCTCTAAATTTAAATCTTTAGATAAAATGACAATCAATCAATCAATCAATCAATCAATCAATCAATCAATCAATCAATCAATCAATCAATCAAATAATCACTTTTATTTATATAGTGCTCTTTTAACAAAACAGATTGTAGCAAAGCACTGAACATGATCAAATAGGAGAATAGAGTGATGGTAATGTATAAAGACGAGATCTTACCCTATTTAAAATGAAAGAAATAATAATTTCTTTTTTATTTTAATATAATATGATATATTGTAATGATATATATTGTGAAAGGCCCCCCTCTGCTGTTGCAGGATTTTACAGTACTATGTCAGACACATACACAAATGTAAAAACACAAGAAATAACAGTATAATAATAAAAACAAATCTGTTCAGTTGATTTAAAAGGGATAAAAATATATTTATTTAAATTCAATAGAAAACACATTAACAAATTACTGCTGTATTTTTACTGGAGTTTGCTCTCAAACCCGTGCCCCACTTCAACAGCAGCAAAAGAGAGAGGCAATAAATTGGGGAGATACACGCGTGATGCCAGTGAATGTGTTAATAAAAGGAGCCATGTTTGTCAGATTATTAGGTGACAAGCTGTTTCCACAGAAAATCTAATCTAACACCTGTTTAAGGTGTATTTAGCCTACCATATGTAATTGTTATTATTTATTTCTGTATTTATTTATTTTTTTTGCAGCGCCGCACATCCAGCCATGCTGCTGGATTTGTGAAATGCTATTGTTGCCAGATAGGTGTTTAAATCTTGATTTCAAGCGAAACATCCCCCTCTGCTGGCCACTCCAAACACTTGCTCCACACAAACGATCCACTTCAGCTTCTCCAACTGATATTGATATTGAATACCATCCAATCAATGTAAACTAGAATCGGTTATGATTTACTGTGACATCAGTCTCTTCATGTAACCCTTATTATCCATGATACATCATTTGATTTTAATAATATAAATGTAAATAATATTGAGATGGCCTTTAAAAAGACATTAAAACATATTAATATTTTATATATGACAGTGGATGTTGTATTTGTTAAAGTAATAAATTTTCTTCACATCATTCTTTTAAAGAGTATGGAGGTAGTTTCAGAGTCAAGCAGCAAGCTAGGAGAGATGAGAATGGGTAGGAATTTAAGCGTTCTATTTCAAACTAATAATTCTGGTTTAATAAGCTGTATGAATAGTAATCTATTTAAGGAAACTTCTCAGGTAACCTACAAAGTACTTTCTAACCCAAAAATGGAACTTAAGAATGCTAAATTAAAAGTTAAAATTATGTTTTAATATGACCACATCATCTTTACTACATTAACGTATACTTTTCATTTTTTCATTTTCATCTTTTTCATATTTTCATTCAAGTTTGATAGTTGTAGTATAAAAGTTGTATAGTATTAGAATTAAGATGTTGATAGATTTCTAATACACTACATTTTAACAGGCATGTTTTTTAAGCAGATGCTTTAATGAATATACCACAAATATTAGCTAATGATTCACTGACCCATTAATAAACAAGAGCTTAGTTTGCATGAATATGCTAATAAGAATGTATTATAAAAGGCTTATAATATTTTATGAGACAGTGATAGAAGGCGAGTCCATCCTCTCAACAAAATTCTTAACCTTATTCACTGGACAAATATGTGTAAATAAAAAAAATAAATAAATAAAAATAAAAATAATCCAAGCAGGTGAATTTAAAATTCATGCACTCTCTTGCTCATACTAAAACAAAAGTGATATGCAGCATAAGCTGGATTTGTATACTATACTGTAAAGGTAAAATATAGCAAAAATGCTATGGTAACTGTCAGGATAGAGTCCCTAGTTCACTCCACTTCCCATAACCCATTGCACCATTCACACTTGTACTGGACTCACACAGACTCAGTTTCGAATAAGCGTTCACCTGGATCCTTCACTGGGTCCCTTAAGAAAACTGCTGGATCCTGTAGTGGCGAAATCTTCTGTCATGATTGCGGCAGAGACATGCGGATCCAGATGCAGTTCTTTATTCAAGGTAAACAGGCAGGGTTGGTACACGGGCAAACATAAACAACAGAGGCAAGGCAGAATCGTGGTTGGGGTACAGAGGCAGGTGGTAGGCAAGCAGCAAGCAATCACAGAAAGGGGTACACAGACAGAGATCAAAACTGGAAAACAAACAAATGAACACTTATTAGTGATGCCACACTGCAAAAAAATGCTTTCCAAGACAAGATTTTTTTTCTTATTTCCAGCAAAAATATCTAAAAATTCTCAAATCAAGAAGGATTTTCTAGACAAGAAACAATTACAGTCTTGTTTTTAGAAAAAACAAGCTAAAATTAAGTGAGTTTTTACTTGAAACAAGCAAAATAATCTGCCAATGGGGTTGTCACGCTCAGGTACAAGGCAGACAAGAAGGTAAGTTTAGTAAGTCAGTTTTATTTTGTGCTCAACAGAAATAGTAATCATCAGCGATCTCTTTTCATAAACAGGTGCAGTGATTCAACAGACTTCAACAGAAGGATATCGCTGGTAAGTATGCACAGGTAAGTCTTTCAGGTAAGTATACATATCAGCGTCGGAGCAGAGAGGTAGGAATCACACAGGTAAGTAGAAGGTAATGATACTCAGTCTTTCAGTGTCTTTGTGAACAGCGTCCTTTTCCCAGCCACCTCAAACCAGCACATTCAGAACACAGAGGATCCAAGTTCCAGAGAACAGACAGGTAAGCAGACAGGTGAGCAAGTGAGCGTCTAACCTTGAGCTCAGCTGTTGAGTGAATGGCAGAGCTGTCCTTTATAGTAGGTGCACAGGTGTTGGAAATCAGGTGATTGGGATCGGGTCACAGGTGTGGGTGATTGCGTGCTCTCTGTGGGTGCTGGTCTGGGATCAGGTGATTGTGACAACGTGACAGGGGTAAGCAAAATAATCGTGTTTTCTGTTTGAAATACGAATATTTTTCTTACCCCATTGGCAGATTATTTTGCTTGTTCTAAGCAAAAAGTTACTTCATTTTAGCTTGTTTCTTCTAAAAACAAGACAGTAAAATTTTCTTTTCTATAAAATCCTTCTTGATTTGAGAATTTTTAGATATTTTGGCTGGAAATAAGAAAAAAAATCTTGTCTTAGAAAGCATTTTTTTGCAGTGCATAGCAAATCAAGACTTCGTGCAGATGTAATGGTGAATGGTGCTTTTATACTAGAGAGAAGGGGTGTGGTGATGGGGGACAGCTGCTGGTGTGATTGCATACGGCAGACAGGTGTAAGTGAGTGGTGTGTTATTGGAAAGTTATGGGAAGTGGAGTCCAGATGACGGTGAGAGAGTTCGTTGATGGTGTGAAATGGGGATGGAGTGCCCTCTGGGGGGGACAACTAGGGACTCCATCCTGACAGTAACAGTATGTTCCCTTACTAAATAAGGAGTCTTTTACCTTTAAAGTATAGTATATAATTTTGCGCAATATAAATGTTATGGGCTGATCATTTAACTGGTTAAAATTTTATTTATTCATTTTTTTCTGCTTTACTGTTTTAAATTGTTTTACTGCTGTACTTGAAATGTTTCTGGTTTGCCAGAAATCTGATTATCTCAGAGTATTGTGTTACTGTATACTGAACGCTGTTCTGCATGATCCTGTGTGTGAGTGATCTATCATGATGAATCATGAACCAATTCTTGGCCAATAGTTCAGATATTGAAGTTTTACCTGGAGTGGTCCGTTAAATTTTAGGGTGGCTTGTGTCCATGCTGCTGGTCGTATTTACAGCTGAAACATCATTTTCATTAGAAACTGAATAGCCTGAGTCATATGAATGGATAGAGCTGATAGAGTTCTTCTTCCCACGTGCTGTAAAGGAAAATCATTCCAGTTTACTTTTTCACCTATTTTCATTAGCTACTTCAAACAGCAAACCAAAAAACCATAAAACCCTGTGAAGTTTAGTTTCAGAATTACGTGACGGTCTGATGTATGTTATTAAGCGTAAATCATACTCACACGTTTGATAGGATGTTCTCTCATTCCCTCCTGTATTTTGGTTTTCATTCATATTGTCTGTACAAAATGTTAATTGTTACAAAAATATAAAAACAATTTTAAATGAATACGTAATTTGTCATTGTGTCAATAATGTTTGAAAAAAAATATGGCTTATCAGCTTATCAGTTCTGTAACTCAGACGAAGAACTTAAAATACACTCATAAGTTATAACACCAATGTGAGATGATAATTACACATTACTTATAATGTTATTTTATTCTCCAGTACCATACCCACCACTTTCAGATGTTGAACATGCAGAATGTAAAATCTCAGAGTCCTCTGACAATCTGTCATCTTTTGTTGACACTGATGTGTCATCATCACTGACTAGAAAAGAGGACACATTCAAATGATTATTTTGATAGTATTGGTGTAAATATGCACAGGTTTACTTGTGTATATATAGAGAATAACTCACAGTCTAAAAGGGAGTCTTTGCTCTGTCTGGTCTTTTTTTCCATAACAGGATTCATGTGACCCAGCTCCTTGGCCGATTTCTGTTTTTAAACAATATTATTATCTAATTTATATATTTATTTATTTAGTCATTGTAATTTTTGATAGTACTGTTGTGTTTCGTTTTAATAACTGTGTTTAGCATTGCAAGTGCTGCGCTGAACAAAAATCTTCTTGATCTTTTGCAAATGATAGATTTCAGATTTAGTTTTTAATTCATTTTAATTCAATATTCCACTTTATCCAGCTTTTTTGTACTTTGTGTTCATATTGCATATTTATATTTACTGCTCCATATAATTAATGTGTGCATAATCTGTGCATGACTGTCTTTAATATAAACTACAAGTGTGTCTTTCAACAGTCAGGCACTGTCGTTCAAAAGCATTTTTAATATTTAAGCATATTCTACTGCACAAATAGCATATATAAACAATAGCAGATCTATACAGGTGGAGCTGGGGAAGGGGGAGTGTTTCAGAAAACAGCTATTTAAATGTAAGCTTATGCCAAGCAGTTTAACACTGTGAATATCATCAGTTTGCATTAGTGTAATGATCTGCTGGAAGTGGCAGTCTAACTTTGAAATGGGCACTTCCAGCCTCTCTGTTGTATGTTGTATTTTTCCACTTCTTGTATGTTTGTCACCTGTGCTCCCTGTCTCCACCCACCTCTTGTGTTGCCCCAACAACTGATGTATTCTCCTCCCCCCTTGTATGTCTCCATAGTAGTTTATCATTTCTCCTCCCACTGACCTCATTTGTACTAGTATTTAAATTCCGGGTTTTGTTTGTCACCTCGCTGATCATTGTATATGGATTCCCTGCCACTGTAAGCGTTTCCTGTGTTTCTCCGTGTTCTGTTGTTTTCATTGGATTATTGACCTTTTGCTACGGACATTGACTACTCTCTCTCGCCTCGCCCCCTGGACACTGTTCGCTGTTGTTTCGATCATTTGCTACAGACACTGACCACTCTCTCGCCTATCCTCCACCATTGTTGTTTTGTTGTATGACCTGCCTGTTTCGGCCCTGAGCTCGGATTATATTAAAGCTTTGCATATGGATCTGAATGTTTCCCGTTTCGTTCCTGACATACATACAGTTGTGACACCCATGTCGTCCTTACCCTGTGAATAAAGTCGTTTTTTTTCTTACTTTTTTTCCTTTCCTTTTTTCCTCTTTTATTCCAAAAGAGAAAAAAAAAAGCAAACGTAGAGCGAATAAAGGAAATAGAACAAGGGGAAATAAGGTACGTAAAATCTTTACATGTGTGCATGTTTGTGTTCGAGTCTGTTGTGGGGAGGGTGTGTGTGCTTGTGTGTGTTTGAATTGGTGCTCACATGTGTATATATAATATTCCACCCACCCTACCCCCCGCACAAACTGCCTCTCTCTCACACTGGCCCATAGACACACACTCTTGCGTTTTGTTCGTCTTGCCTATTTGGGGAGACTTAATATTTTGGAGAATATTAATGGCTTGATTACAGAGACACTATTTCAATGGAGCTCGATGATGGTGATAGCACTAAAGGAACTGAAATACATCAACTGTTTACTTTTGCCCTTTTTTTAGAGCTGCTTTACTACACAACGTCTCAAGGTTACGTATGGTATGTAACCCTAGTTCCTCGAAGGAATGAGACGCCGCGTCGACAGGATGCTATGGGGAACGCCTCCAGCGTAACGGCTCTGAATAGTATGTGTAATCAGTCCATTGGATCAGCGAGACGTCATAGGGGGATGACATCATTGGCCAGGAAGTGCAAAAGCACGGGGAGTGCAGTCGGCTTCGGCTTCAGCTTCAGCATGAAGCGAACGCAGGCAGAGATGCCGGAAGAGACGCGGCTTGAGACGCCCCCAGACTTGCAAATCCCTGCCTAGTGTATGTACCTGCACAGCTAGGGTGAGAGAAGTCCAATCCGTAGAAACGGACAAACAAGTGGGGGGTATACCATCCCGCAGCGTTACATATCTCCTGTATAGAGACCCCAGATATCAAGGTCTTGGAGGCTGCCACAAACCTAACTGAATGAGCCTTGACTCTTAGCATAGGTGGGAGAACTCATAAGCAGTATTAATGGCATCCACAATAGCTTCTTCTAGCCGGGCTCCCTGAAGGGAGGAGAACTGAAAGCCTGCAGTACAATCGGCTGTGGTGTGACCACTAGGACCATCAAAATGCACCCCACAGGGTATGGATGAAGGGGCCACTGCAATCTCAGATCTCCTCTACGGGCTCAAAAGGTGTCCCACAAAGGGCCTCTAACACCAAGATCAAATCCCACGTAGGGACTTAGGATCATACTGGAGGTCTCAGCCTCAGTGCACCGCAAAGGAAACCTGAAACCATGGGGTCTCTGGGGTGAACTGTTTGTCCTCTGAGAGAGGCGTTGTAGGCCGATATTGCCGTCACGTAAACCTTCAGGGTAACAACTGGTCAGTTAACTGGATCCTGCCAGCATTCTCTTCATCAAGAAGTGAAAAGTCTCCACTTCAGGGCATAAAGTTTCCTCAAGGATGAAGCTATGTATTGGAGGACGGTCTCAACAATGTTGGATGAGAGACCGGAGGTTATGAGTTGCGCCCCCTCAGGGGCCACAATCGTAGCTTTCACAACTCCGGGTGAGGGTGAACGATGGTGCCCCTTGTCATTGAGAGGAGGTCCCCCCTGACTGGAATCTCCCATGGAGAGCCGTCTAGGAGGTCCATCAATCCGAGAACCATACTCGGCCTGGACAGAATTGTGCTACAATTAGCACACAACCCTAATCAAACACACCTGAACAAGCTAATCAAGGTCTGAACAGTTACTTGGAAGCTACAGACAGGTGAGTTTTAATTAGGGTTGGAGCTGAACTCTGCAGGGCTGCGGCTCTCCAGGACCGGAGTTGGCCACCCCTGCTATAGAGGAACTACATTTTGTTAGCACTATTGAAATAATTTTCCTGTTTAACTATGTACAGTAAAGCTGCTTTTTCTGTATTGGATTAAGTGCTATGTATCAGGGCTGGACTGGTAATCTGGCATACCAGGCAAATGCCCGGTGGGCCGACTCACTTGGGGGCTGGTCGATATAATATGATTTTTTTGTTTTTTAACTGGCCAACGACCGGCCCATAAAGCAGGAACAGCGGCACATAGGTTCATTTTCCATACTGACACTGGGCTGACCTAATCATCTTTGAACAGGCTCCACGGTGGAGTATCTGAGACATGAATCGCGGCCCATTGGTTGACTGTCTTAAAGGACATTGAGCTTGTTCAATGAAATCTCATGCCACGCACTGCCTCCCTCCTGGCCAGCCCTCATCTCCCCTTCATCATCTGCTATGTACGTAGAGTTCAACCGGAGTTTGAGATGAGTCCATCTATAACGATGGACAAAACCAGAAAAGAGCAAGGGGGTGAAGAGAAGCTGTGAGAGAAAAGACGCAAAAGTCTACAAGTGGAAGCAGCAAAATGTAAGCAGCTTAATAACAGAAGCTCGCATGAAGGGGAAACAGAGGAATAAGAGAACACTGTAATTTACTCCTAAATCAGTATCTCTCTGAGTATGACAAGCATTTCATGCCAGTCTTTGTTAAATTTCTACACAAACATACTTCATTCTGTTTATTGAGGTACTTATTTGGTGAGCACCTGAATCCAATTGTATTTAATGGGAAATGTATAAAAAGAACATCTTCTCACAGTGTGACCAGTTGGAAGGTAAAAAATACTAGGTCTTTCAAATGTAATTAGAAATTTAAAAATAAACCTAACACTTAACATGCGAAAAACAGTGAAAAGAAAGTTTTTGAGTCATAAAAAAAGGGCTCAATCCTTGCTTACTGTCACAAGAATTCAGTGAGCATCAAGTTGCTTCTATCCTTAACATTTCAAAGACAGCAGTTCACAAAAAATTAAACAAACTTGCATGGTTTTGTAATGGTGGTGTATTGGTGAGATTAATAGTTTTAAGAATAAAACCCAAAAGAAACTGATTTTTCTGCAGTGATCTCTTATTTTTTTCCAGAGCTGTATATGGTAGGCCTATATGTGGTGGTGGGCCGGCTGGATCATAAAATGCCAGGGCTGATTTTTACTCCCTGTCCAGCCCTGCTATGTATATATGGATGAGTTTTGTATACAATTTTGTATACCATTTGGGGCCAAGGCTTAGGATCTGAGGTCCTTCTCTGGGCCTGACTTGAGCACAACAGTCCACCTTTGGCTAGACTTGGAGTCAGGGGCCCTCTCAGGGTAGACTCAGGAACCTCTTCTATAGAGGGAACCGGAGGAGCTTTGGAATGGCCTCCATGGCCATGACAACAGAAGCTGCCTTTCCCAGCAAAGCCTCCATGGACACATCAAGACCGACTAGAGTAAGTGAAACTAATCCTAAGGACATGACAAGACATATTGCTTGACTTTGACCAGGGGCTAGAGCCGACACTGGAGCAAACTCTGGGGCTGGAGGCAACAGCCTTTTCTATCAAACTTATGGTATTCTGCAGGCACCACTTAGACACCCAGTCATTGAGTGACGACAGTCTGCCATATATCTACTCACCAGGGCTTCGCTAGTCGGGAAAAAAGGGTGACAGAATACATAGGGCCCATACCTCTGAGGGGTCTGCCATCTACATCTTTGACATTTCATTCAAATAGTGATCAGATCTATATGTGCTCTGTTTGACAGAAACCTTGCTCAAACAAGGTAATTACATAACTTTAAACAAATCTGTCTTTATTTGGTAATGTCCTGATTATGCTGAGTTAGATGTGTTCTTAGGTCAACATATTTTGTTGGCCCTGGAGCAACATTTTAATCCAAAAATGTAGTCTTGGCCATATCCTTACACCTAAAACTAACCTAACCCTTACCTAACCCTCCTAAAATGGGAGGAAATTATACTGATGATCAAGCATCAGACACTGACTCTAAGCCTACACTTAACAAAAACTGTAAACTGGTTAATCACAATGTTGTTCCAGGGTCAACAAAAATATAGATCCAGAAACACATCAGACTCAGACAAAAATTCAGGTTCTGCATTACTATTAAGTAAAGATGAGCCATTTGTAAAAGGTAAATGGGGAGGTGGTGCTACAATTTATTGCAATATTTTTAGTATATCTCAGAGGTCTGGTTTCAAGTATAATTCATTTGAATGGCACTTAATTTAATTTTATCCAGAGAAACAAATGTTAATGATAAATAAAATCAGTTGAGATGTTTGTGCTGGCTACTGTTATACAGGCCATCAGAGCACCACACAGAGTTTTGTTGATTTTATATTTGCTTAAGTGCTGGCTGCAAATAAAGTCCTTATTGTTGGTATTGATTTTAATATAAAGTTCGATAATAAAACTACGTATTGTCCAAATCATTCTTTAAATTTAATTGATTTTAATGGTACAGAAATTCTGAAGAGTAATGACATCTCTGATCATTATATAGTGTCATGTATACTTCTGTATAGCTAAAGCTACAAATTCAACCCCTTTATACAAATATGGCAGAACCATCACTTCTGCTTTGTAATATTCTTCTGTAGGAAAGGAAGAATTGTATAAACTTTTAAATCATCTAAACCCAACAAGACACTCTTGGCAGGGGATCCCTCACCACCAAGTGACCCAATAAGGGAAGAGCTGGTTGTGGTGCACTTGCTGCATGGCCCCCGTTTAGGTGATGTCCACTATGGTAGTCCAGGAGTTGAACCTGGAGCAGATGCATGGTGCCAACAAAGTTGGCACAGCCCGCTTCTCAGAGCACCGCTAAATCTTTTAGAAGACTGTGAAGCATCCATGAGACAGGTGACCAGAGATGACAGGAGTTGTTCTTCCGGGGACACTGACATCTGTGCTCCCATGCCTGGAGGCTTTCTCCAAAGCCGTCCCCACCTTCTCAGTAAAAGAGTAATTCCCTTTATTTTTAAGTCTATCACATTGGGTTCTGCTCTGCTCTGCTTCATCACTCTCAGACTCAGGGCACTGCTTCCTTGCACTCCACAGACTTTTCAAGTAAAATATCAGGGAGGACAAGGAGCAGGTTCTGTTAGTTGCGTTATTTTGACCCACCGAACCTAGTTTGCCAACCTCATGATTCTCATGACATCCCTCTTTCTCGGGGGATGGACACTATCTGGCACCTGCGACCAGATCTATGAAACCTGCATGTCTGGCTTCTGGACAGTACACAGCAGACCTCTCTGGCTTTTCCTCCCTAGCTCAGCACAAATGCTGCATTACTTTTCTCTAGTAGTATTACTTCCTCTACTGATGTATTCACTTTTTTTTCATTCAAAAAAAGAACCTGCTGAATCCATTAGCATTTTTATGTTCCTTGCTGCTTGGGTACAAATGTATTCAAATTCACTATTCATATTCATTATTCCTGCCCTTCTTTGGATGTATGGAGAGGAAATTTGTTCCACTTCTTTGGATAAATAGCTTCTTTAGGATAAGTAAACATACAGCAAATTTAACTGACAATTATTGTAATAATTTATTTCAATAACTGAATTATTAAAACACAGCTCTATGAGCTTTTAAATCTGATTAAGTCACATGTATCACAGTGTGATCATTTTAATCTACAATCTGTTATTTGTGTTTAGACTTCAGACCTTATACTTGTGCTAACTAGCAGAAGACACTAACCATTTAAACTCTGGCTATGCAGATGGGGAACATCGCAACACTGTGCTATGATGTGCTAATCTAAGTTCCTTCGGATAAAAGCGACTGCTAAATGCATAAATGTAAAACACACTATTATTTTATTTGAAAAAGGTATTTTAGCTTGTCTTGTATGTATTTTTTTCATTAGATCAGAACATTTTAAGCTGTCATATGGTAATGCTACAACATTTCACTCGCATCTTAAATTGTACCCCACCTATGGGGCATGCTGTCACATTTCATTTTCATTTTTTGAGGTGAATAATAATAAATAAATAAATGTATACACTGCAATTATAAAATTAAATGTCATATTTGTACAAGACAAGAATGAATATGGTTAAAAAAATTTAACCTTTAACCCTTTGTGGATATGTCAATAGCTATAACCAACCACAATATGTGCCTTTGAAATTTCAGCAGTTCAGTTTAGTGAATATTTAGCTATTTCTTTCTTATTTTTTTATATATATATATATATATATATATATATACACACAAAGCAATGCTAAAGTGACATTTGTAACATTTTGTGTTGATAAGTAAAGGAATCCATATTGAATAAATACACATTGTGTCAAATATTATTTAAAATGCCTACATATCCATATTTGCACTTTTAAAAATCATTATACTGTATACATAATTGTACAGTTCTTTCCACATCTTCAGTCAATGCTACAGTTGTTAGTTTTTTATGTGCACTATTACCTCAAGCCACAAAAAAAGGAATGAACACGTTTACAAAGATGTCTTAGTTGCATGCTTTAAATGTCTTTCTGTTTTAAGTTTTAAATGCAGTTTATTTTATTTATTTATTTCATAAATGTGTGTTTTTTCTATTATATAGAAGACTTAATGCTAATGTTAATTTTAAACTGGTAGTTGGAATTTACATTGAACAAAGTGTGGTAGATACTGTTTGTATAAAACAAAAGTACTTAATTTCAACTATTGGTCATTGTGGAAACAAACTACCATTGATATGTTTCTATTGTATGGAGACATTTCAGTCATTCTACTGTACCTACACATTATCATTTACATATGCCTTAAGATACTCAATGGATCCGTTTCCGAGCTACATTTAATTTGATGATTTATTACATGCATAAGATTCACTCATAACAAGCAAACTGATTTCAAATTAAGTTCAAGTAAAGAGAGCTTACCAGTCAGTAGTAAGACGGGTATTAATAAATTGAATAGTGTCCCCACTATTACATCTCCTGACATTTCACCCAGACACTGTGCTCTCATAATGGAGTACTGTGACTGCACTGACAGCACGTTTAAATCAATGCTGGAAACCATATCATCTTCAGGAAGTCAACACCCACGCATACACAAAACTATAAAAGCATCTATTAACACATGAAATTCATTGTGATAAATGGGTATAGATGTTTCAAATGCTGGCCATTTATAGAACATTTTCTAACATACTGTAAACATGAAATTCTCATATGCATACAACATTTACACATTTATGGCTAATTATTTCTGCTATCCAGACCCAATGGAAAGCATGATTTTCATAACGTGAGATTTTCCTTAATACATTATTATTAGTAGTAGTAGTAATAGTAGTAGCAGCTGTTGTTGTAAAATGTGAAACATGTACATTTAGTCATTCAGCAGATGCTTTTAATCAAAGTGACTCACAAATGAGAACAATGGAAGTTAACAAAATCAACAAAAAAGTGCTAGCATATGCAAGTGTTAATGAGAAGCCTTATAACACATAGCATGTTTTTATATATATTTATATGTATACAGTATATACTGTACTAATAGCCAACATTACAACTTCATTCTGATTAGCTCCTGTGTGAGTGTGTGTCATGTGTCATGTTTCTGGGGCAGGGGAGGAAGCATACAAATCAAATAGTATCTCGACATACAGTAGTAATGGGTAATACATGTTTGTGTGTGTATGTGTATGTGTATGTGTATGTGTGCATGTATGTGTGTGTGGCATATTTAACCCTAATAAGACCTTTGGGGTCATTAAGTTTTACTTAATTAATGTTAACCTTCATCTCAGTAAAATTAAATAACATTTTCTGGCTTTTCATCATTTTCCATCTATTTTCACATATAAAAAAGAAACTGTCTTTCTGGAGGTATGTATTTTTTTTTTGTTACAAATATGACCCCAATTGAAAATGAAAGGGACATGGAAAAAATGCTTTATTTATATTCGGCCAAAAAAAATCACTAAACCCAGCATAAATCTGCAAAAATTTCTGCACAGAAAGAAGGTCTAGTACTACAGCACAAATGCAATGTACAAAAAAAAAAAACATGCTCACTCACACACACACTTACACACACATGTATGACTGTTTAACTGGATCATCAGAGAGCGTTTTTACAAAATGTGGTGTATAAAATCAGCCACAGATGCAGAACAAAGAGGTGAAGGGGCGGGACCTAATTCACGCACATGGCCACACACATACACACACACACAAAGGCATTTTTACACACACACACACACACACACACACACACACACACACACACACACACACACACACACACACACACAGGT
>JAUMHQ010071268.1:0-14540 GCA_032361165.1 Enteromius paludinosus | reverse complement strand
ATAAACATAATATGAACAAAACAAACAGTGCTTTTATTTTTCAGGAAGAGTAGGTGTATTCAGCAGTATTGAATTAAAAAAAAACCATGAAAGGTGAAACACTATATACACTACATATCATTTACTCAACTCTCAGCTCGTTTTTTTCTGTTTACTCAAAATATCTTATTTTGTGTTTAGCACAAGAAAGAAATCAATACAGGTTTGGGACAAAATGTAAGTGAATAATAACACAATTAAAGTTTTTGAGTGAACTACCCCTTTAAATGACAAGCGGCAGCATGTTTAGTTCTGTCCCTTTAAGAGCTGCACGCATCTAATCTACAGGCACATTTTTCTTTTGATTGTTTACTTTCACTTTAGACACAAGCAACTGTTTAATGCTGTGTGTTTTTCACAGTATTACCACAATCACATGTGATAAATATCTATCTATCTATACCCGTAATTAAGTGCTATTTGACAGGCTTTTAGTGCGCGTGAGCTTCAGGTGTACGCGCTGGAAAAGAGCATCAGGACAGCACACATATGAAATGTTTAATCAGCAAGACTTTAAAGCGAATAATGTACTTTTGTAGGGCTGGGCGGTATACATTTTCATACTGAATATCAGTGTTTTTTTAATGATATTCATTTTTCATATACCCCAATGCGTACAAAGCCTCGGGAACACAAAGCGGTGGAACGTCCCGCCGCAGGTCATTGTTTGAGAGGGTGATTGTTTTGTTGTCTGCATGACAACGGTGGAAGCACGGCCTGAGTGTGTGTTGAGCGGTGAACAGCATGGACGAAGAAAATAGGTGCGTTCGAGAAGCACTGTACTAGCCTGCCACCGGCTGGTGAGAGTTGCCCCTTGCGTTCGGGAGAGGAGTAAAGAGGGGGCCGTCAAGTCGGACACTTATAGGTGCTGAATCAACGTCATTATGGCAGACCACGCAATTTTTTTCCTTGATCGTAGCGGAAGAACTGAATGTGATTGAAATTTTCATAATTAATGTTTTGTTTGAATATCAGATATTCAATATAAAGATCGATTACCTACAGGAACTTTTTAACGAAAAAACACGGTTGTGTGGAAATACTTTGGCTTAAAAAAAGCCATCTGATGTTGATCAAACAACCATCATATGTAAATGTTCTCATCTAGTCATACATGGAAAAAAAAATACAGTCAAATACCGTGACATCGATATAATTTTGAAAAATACAGTGATATAAATTTTTGGTCATACCGCCCAGCTCTATCCTTTTGTGATTGCGAATAAGTGCAGTGTCTGATGAGTGTAATTCTACCACTGAGTTAACACTGATGTGAATGTATGTTGCGTTGTACAGCATATTGAGACGGAGATGATAAAATAACACAATACTACGATTTTCCTTAAAAAGCAGATTGTGGAGAAATATATATCCTCCACGAACAATAATCGTCATATCGCACACCCCTAATGTCAACCTGGTTTGGAATCACATGACGGTAAGTAAGAAAGACTTTTTGATAAAAGAAATGAGAGAATAATTTAATTAGAGAGAAAAATATAATTAATTTAATTTAAAAAAAATCTCCCATAATTCTCAGTTCTCAGTTTTAACTGAGTGGTTCACCCATATATGAAAATTAGCTTAACATTTACTGACACCCAGGCAATCCAAGAGGTCAAACTGCTTATGAAACATCACAATATTCCACAACATTCCACTACAATCAATTAGACCACCAGGTCATGTCTTGTGAAGTGAACAGCTGGTTCATCATTAAAACATTTTTAACTTCAAACCATTGATTCCAGCTAAAATATTAACGTCCTCATATTAGTAAATGCTGATGTGAAAGAACAACAGAGGATGGATTAGTTCACTAATGGAAGCATTATTATGGATTACAGACAGGTGTTTTGGCCAGAAGCATTGGTTTAAAAGGTAAAACTCATTGTTTCTTACAAAAACATTAACTGATGAACTGGAGTCATGTTAAAATGTTTTTAAATCAGCTGTTCAGACTCATTCTGATTGCACCCGTTCGCTGCAGAGGATCTATTGGTGAGCAAGCGATGTAAAGCTAAATTTCTCTAAACCAGTTTTAAAGACAGAATCTCATCTACATATTGGATGGCTTGAGGGCGAGTACATTTTCTGCAAATGAGGACCAAACCCCCTTGAGAAGGAAGAAAACTTGTGTTTACAACTGTGACAATGATCAACTAAAAACTGAAAGGCTCTTGACGGCTAAAAACAGCAGTCTTCAATGATGCGTGCCAGTCTGTTATTGTAGGAACATCAACTTCACATTATCATGCCCTTAAACACGACACCGAACTGTGATTGGTTCCTCTTGGGCAGTCCTTGGTCAGTGAAAGCTGCTAAAGTCAGACCTTCTGCCATCAGTCTAAACTGAAAATGCAATCTGAAACATTCCTGGCTCTTTAAACTTTAAACAAAGTTCAAGGACCCCAAATTGGCTCGGAGACACATTTTAAGGACAATCTTAGGAAGTGAGGCACAGAAGTCTTCAGCAAGCAAATTACACCCTCTGTACGCATCGTTAGCGCGACCTGATAATCGTTACAGCACCCTGAATGTATGCAGGGTAATTTACCATTTTGTAGAGCCAAGTGTGACGACTAAAAACAGGTTAAAAATGCAATAGGACGTCTCTTTCACCCGCAAGGCACCGGTTCTCATTAAGAGCGGAGTGTGAGGGTACTTCAGCAGCATTTTTTTTTTTTACGTACAACACCTGGGATCGTTTTATCACACAACGGACGTCGCATGCTACCTGCGTCGCCGAGAAAGGGTGGGGAAGTAAAGGTGAACAAAAGAGGCACTTGAATTTGCGAGCCCTCGTAAAGCAGAGGCGCTGAAGCGAGAGCGATGTCGGGATGTTACGACAGCCAGGCTCCTTGCACTCCATCACAAAGGCGACAGGCAGTTAGATGTGCTAGACTAAAAAAGTGTGGCTGTCTGCATGTATGAATGGCAACTTCGAGACAAAAGGAAGGCATATACACAGGTGATTGGCTGACTGCTTTGCTGATTGTCACACAGCCATGGTTGGTTAAGAGTGCCGCTGATGAGAGTAGCTGCTCAGAAAGCAAAGCAACTCTGTGTACAGACGCATGCATGCACGCACATCGGCAGTCCACGTCTACATAACATGAAAAGGTGCCAGTTGAAAGAGCTTCATACGTCTTTGAGATAGCAGTCCTGCTGATATTTGCAGCTCCTGGCAGGACAGAAGATGTCTATACTTTCACTGTAGGTTGCCCAACAAGCTATCGGAGTACAAATTAGAAGTAAATACAAAATGAAAATACAAATAAATAGCGGTTGCTTTAACAGGAAATGGATCACTTCGGACCAGTGGGTCACGTTGGGCTTCTAAAACACCCGTGTCTCAACATGCATCTCATGGAACCATCACAGAAAAGCAAAAAGTAATTTTTTCAGAACATTTCTGTTCACTGTTCCTTGCTGGCTGAATGATCTTCCCTATTCAGAACACAAAATCCCTGACAATGTTCAAGAGACAGCCAAAAACTAATCTCCTCTGAAAAACTTGTAGGCTCTTTTGAAAGAATTATTCTGTGCTTTCACTTTACCTTAATCCTCCCTTCTCTAGCGTGCGCTATTCTAAAAGATATATGAAACTTTGTATTACATCCACTTCTGGTGTTTGATTGCCTCGTTGTGATCAATCGCAGGTTGTATTCCTCACTTGTAAGGCACTTTGGATAAAAGCATCTGCTAAATGAATAAATTAAAGTATAAGCACTTTATATCATGCTTGCTGGCAACAGTGTTATTCCAGCATATTTCAAATGTACTTTTTCAGTTTTACTTTTTAATATTAGTTTAGGTTTCAGCTATTTTGCTAAAATTATTAGAATGTTACAGAATTAGTAAGATAAAAACAGACTTCTCTCTTAACAATTTTGCTGAGTTCCTATTTATAAAAATGATCAATAATTACAATTGTTAATGGTCAAGACCTTCCTGACCCTGACCCTGCATAGTCAGCAACAAACTACCATATTTAAGGTCCAGAAATGTAACAAGGAGCTTAAAAAAAAGTCCATGTGGCATCTGTGGTTCAACTGTAATGTTATGAAGCTATGAAAATACTTTGTGTGCAAGCAAAGAAAATAAAATACAAGTCTATACATGGTAATTCAAACATCTTAATTTGTGTTCAAAAGAAGAACAACATGAGTAATTAATGATGGAATTAAAATTTTTGGGTCTATCCATTTAATTGCTCTTTTGACCATACTGTGATCAAATCACAAACTGGACCACAATTGCATGCATTTTGCACTGTCCTCTTGCTATCAGATCTCTTGACATGTATTTTGATACTAGAACAAAACACAGCTCTAACTACACTAACACACTCTGGGGCATTGATGGTTGTCTCAACAGAAGTTGCACTGCATTTAATTTTAGCATCACCCCTTTTAGAATCATCTATTTTATTTTTTTAAACAAATGTATTGCAAACAAACTATCAGAGTGCCAGACACTGTTGTTAACACAGTCAATGTGGTCCGTTTAATCAAGATTGATTTAATTTGCAGAACATTTACCTCTCTATTGAATCACAACGCATTGTAACAGCCAGTGCAGCTATCGAACTTCTAACAGCAATCATTACTTGCAAAATTGATTAGAAGATTAAGCACATACTTTTGTTTGCCTTACAGGTAAAGATTGTTTTTTTTTGGGGGGGGACGCTAGTCTGCATCACGGCATAAACCCCAATTGATCTAGCTGACGGATTTTGCATGCGACCCGACTGCCCTGGCTGAGAGCCGCGTCCATCATGGTGTTGCTCCCTCCTGGCCCGCAGTCACCGGCATATTGATTTCCCATTACTGTGTCACTGTGCAGGGCATCTTTAAACACATTGGCCGTGATGTAGAGCTGTTACAGCACCCCAGTGTCTGCAATTGAGGGATGCTCCACTATCAGAGAGCGCTGTGTCACCATCTGGTGGTACTGGCTAAAACGACTCGCTGGTTTGCACACTCACGCCTACTGCATTTTGTAGCAGTAATTTGTCTTAGTCTTTCTCGGTCAGATTTGCTTTATTTAGGCTTGCGCACATCATGTTAGGGAGAAAATTAAGAAAATGTTAGGAAAATTAACTGAAAATGGGCAGAGCTCACCATTAAGACCATTAGATTAAAAGCCTCTTATAGATTTAAATGCAATGTCCAATTAAGAAAAATGGACATCAATCATGGTCTAAAAAAGCAAAGGTCTTGAGAGTCCATTAATGTGCAAGTTTGTTATTCATCTAAAAATAAATAAATAAATAAATTCATGGTGCTGCATATTAAAACCAGTTTCCGGCTACGGCTGGAGACTGGCAGGAAATTATTGTGATAGGGCTATTTTTACAAAGCTATTTCAGCAGAAAGGCAGGGTCAAATCAACAGAGAAAATCATCACATCATTTGTCCCCATGCCAACTGCAGCAATCAATCAAAACATAAATGGCACAAAAAAGGTCCCTTCTGACAGTCTTTTGCATCACAAAGCTATTGCAGATGCAGACAGATTACAGCTGGAATGTTTCTGATCAGTGCTTGTGAAGGAAACGAAAACAGGAAAACACCTTTAATTAAAAGCAAATATTATTGTAAATAGTGTTATGAAATACCTAATTAGCATAATCCTCAGTCCCAGGGCTCACAGGACCGTTTTAAAAGAGAATATTAAACAGGTTGGATATATGAACAGCCGTGGAACTTTTTACATGAAATTTCTATATTTTCATTGTTATATGTTAATTCCTTACATTTTATTTTTCTAAAAATTACAACATGGTTGATTACATGATTGATAACAATATTAAAGCATACTACGTCAAATCTGATTATTATTGAATAAGCAGTAGTAAATTAGCAAATAAATTATATACCCTACGTTTCTTTTATACATAACATAAAAATATAGTACATAATAAAATGTAATAATATATTCATTTTAATATATATAAATCATTATAAGCATTTTATTATTTTATTATATCAACGACAGAGAGATATCACCAGTGGATGATGCCACTGACTATAGCACAATGATTATTATTATTATTATTAAAAATAATAATAATATTTCTTGCTCTATTTTTTTTTTTTTTTTTTTTACAGCGTTACACATTCTAGCTAATAACACACGATGCTGTTAAGTTTAGAAATGCAATGGCCAATCAGATGCATTCAGATGAGTCCTCACTGAAACAGCACAGTTTTGTTGTTCAGCGTGCACTGACTGAATTCTGTCTCCTGAATTCTCATCAAACCTCAAAGTGATGTACATACGATGAAAGTATAAGAGATTTATTCATCATATGGTGTAGACAGCTTTACTGATTAGCAGAAATGCTTTTAATGTTCATATGCTCGCACTAGACTGAAGTCAGTTATGATGTACTTTTTGGCAATGTTACTGTTCTTAATCAGTTTTCTGTAACTGCTTTTTGAAAAACTGAGGAAACGCAAGCGTAATAATTAGTGACATACAATGATTCTTTTGAATTGTTAAGTTAAATACAAATTTCCAGCAATAAAAGTAAACAAATGTGCGTGATAATATGATGTTTCGGGCGATCTCACAGACTTTTGATAGGATGATATGACAGTGGAGCATATCGCCCAACTCTATTATATACATTTTACCGCTATGTAAATGTACAAGAGCTTTGTCTATACACATTTTAATCCAATTAAAGAGTTAGTTTACCCAAAAATAAAATTCTGCCATTATTTTCTTTCTTCTGTTGATCTTAAATAAAATAAAAAAGCCGACGGTAGCCATTGGCTTCCATAGCATAAAAAAAAACTATGGAAGTCAACTGTTTTGTTACCAACATTTATTAAAATATCTTATTTTGTGTTTAGTGAAGAAAGATACTTCTAATGGTTTGAAACAACTTAAGGGTGATTAAATGACGTTAGAATTTTCATTTTTGCATGAACTGTCCCTTTAAAACATGCATATGATATTCACCTGGTCCTCTTTTATCCCAGCCGCAGACCATCGTGCCCATGCTGAGCCCCATGCCTTTGTACTGATACACCATGTTAGCCAGAAGCTTGGAGGCAGCCGCAACTGAAATGCGCTCTTTGTTGCGCAGCTCATAGATGCGACACTGCCTGGCCAACAGACGCTCCCAGAAGCTGCAGTCCGCAGCCCCACCGGCCATGGTCCCGAGCAGGTACGGGTTGATTTCAATCACCTTCTTCACTGTCTGTGAAGCAATGTAGGAACCAGCTGTTGCTCTGGAATCCACAGCCACTATCACGCCATGCTGAAACTAAGTCACATGACAGAAATATAAATGTGAATCTCGCAAATGTATTATTAATTATTAAGAAAAAACGTTTTACATTTTACTTGACAGTCCTTTACAGTTTGTATCAAATTATGTAGGGAAGGTTTGGCTGGTTAGCGTGATAAAGTATTTGTCCTTTCAGCTGTTTTCACATCTCTATTATCATGCAGATAACCAATAGACTTAACAGAAAGACATAAGTCTTAATTTGTTTGTCGTAACTAACAGAGTAATACAGGATTATGAATAATCCATAAAGTCAAAGCAATTTAGTGTCATCCAGTTAGTACCACCGAGGACAATAAACGACAAGTCAAAGTAAACCTTAACAGATTTAATTTAAACTGTGTGGAGTTGAGATTATATAACACATTTATCAGTAACTCTCTTGTGTGCTAAATACTCAAAACACAGTATTAAACTAAAAACAATATTTAATGTAATAATATATTTAATTTCTGTCTGAGTAAATTCATCTAACAACATCATCATCTTATTAAACAGCAACAACTGTACATTATAGGCAACAATGAAAATGCTAATTTGTTGCTGTGTCATTATATGTCTTATGATGAACTTATGTCTTTTTTTACAGTCTGTATGTATCGTAACTGTAACTTAATCAGTTTCCATTTAAACACACATCGAAGCTATATAAAAACGTTTTTTATTGTTTATAACACACGAGTAAAATGATTGCATACTGCTGAACATACCAACTAAGTTAACTAACAGGCCATTGATCCACTGTCTAACATTCAGCCTTTTTTCTTTTAATTTCAAACACTGTAAATTATAGACATAAGGGCAGTTTTATAAAAAGACAAGCCCTTCTGCGTGTCATATGTGTTGTGACATGGACATATTAATTGTAAGGTTAATAAACTGTTTTTTCAACTGGCCAGACGCTAGTAGCTGCCGGCTAAACGAACTCACTTTGAATGCTAAGGTGGTCGTGCCGTGAAGAAACTCGATTTTTCTCTCCGGTTCATCTTCTTCACCCAGCGGTTTCACGGCGAAGTTCAGACTGTCATCCAATGCTGCTCCCAAGCCGAGATCAGCCTGGTTATGGCCAAAACCGTGCGTAAAAGGCTGGTTAAAGCGATCTGCAAAATCCGCAGACTCACTCCGCAACACACTAGACAGCGCCATGTTTCAGATAATAACCGGAAGCGGCGCTCTGCTCCTTGTATGTTACAAGTCGAAGATGCCAACGTATGTGGCGCCGCGTCGCCATCTACCGCCTAGGATGAACGACAGATGCTAAACACTTGTATTTGAGAGACAATTTTGTTTGTTTGTTTGTTTTCACTACATTTGCCTCAGCTACTCATTAAAAGTGACAGACACTCTTTTAATTTGTCACAGACGGTTTTTTGTTTGGGAAAAAAAAACATTACAGTACACTGAACAGGCCCGGCTCCAGATAGGAGATGCAGGGTGGGCCAAGTAATATGCCAGGTGGGCCGGGGTAATGAAGGTGGGGGGTATAGTGGATATACTTTTTTCGTTTTTTCTTTCTTTTTAAGAGAAAGTATAAAAGCCTGTTATAAACATTAGTCTTGCATTTAATTCACCCCAATAATATTTGCACATTTTCTCTTCCCCTAGGCTACTTAGCGGAGCAAGGATTATTATGAAATTAATATTAGCCACAATAGATTGGCAAACTTTGCAATAAATAATTCACATTTTGCAGGATTAAATAACATCTGAGCTCAAAAACTTGCTTCTTTTCATTTAATAATGTACCAATTATTAGCTATTTTTATTTTACCACTTGCGCGCCTCCCGTGACATATTCTCACGCCTTACACAGATGAGAGGTAATTCATGGTGCCCCTCCTGGGTAGTCTGATTTTAAAGTATAATTTCTAATTACTCTGATACTGGTGTTCTGACTCAAAAAAGTTAAAGATTAAATGATAAACGTGCCGGTAATGCATATTATAGTGTCCAGCACATTTCGAGCACTGGATCTGATATGAAAGAGTCTTCATTCGAAGACAGAGGCAGTATCTATGTCACACTCGGAGCAAAGCGGGTGCAGAAATTTTAAATATAGCTGGGTCATACATTTCTATACAAGGCAACATTTATTGCACATGTACATTGTCAATTATTGTACATAGATTAAATTGAAATAGGCTTAATATTAATCTACAATTTCAATATTTGTTTATGATTGCAATTGTTTATCTTAAAAAATGCATTGCATTGCTGTTGAAATGCAGGACATTTGAATCCAACATTTGGATTCTGTTTTATCTGTATATCAAGTAAACCGCCTGACATTGTTCTACTCACAACTGCTTTTTCTGTGTCCATCACATTCACATTCTACCCATGTATTTTTGTATTTCCACAGTGTCTGTCCCTATCAGCAGTGTACTGAATATATATCACCTTCCCTTAGCTCATCCCCTTCTCTTTTCTGTCTCTCTTTCTCTCTTTCCTTCATCTTCTTCTTCTTTCTCTCCCTCTCTCTGTAGTACTCCTCCTTCAGATCTTCTCTGTCTCTGCGTCGCCAGCCATGGGCAGTGATGTGGAAAAGGTCTACATTATTCCCAGAGTAGGCATCCCAGTGAGTGGCTCTAAAAACAGCCTCCCGGGCCAGTGCCACTGCCTCATCCACAGTCATCCCCCATCTCCAGCCATCATCAAGCACAGCGTATGCATAGGGTGACCCTGAGCCTACTGATATTATCTCTCCTTTCAGTTGCAGGCCATCACTGCAAACATAGCACACCCTGGGACCAGACCGTCCTCCAAAAGTAGACAGAATGTTTTTTGTATTTTGATCTGGCACAGTTGGATTCAGTGCACGAGAGTCTTTTAAGATCTCAATCTGCTCATTTACAGAGGCCATCTTCACACTAGCTGCATCTGAAATTGTGGATACACTGGTATCCTTTTCCACCGCTTTCTTAACATCTGCTATTTCCATGCAGGGATTTAGGGTTTCCCGAGTTTCTTCTACATCCCATCCACATAGAGTAGCAGCCACACACACATTAGTGCCTTTAAATGGATGAAGCATCATGGAGAGCAGTTTTGCAGCACCATTGACGCTTAGTCTCCTGTGATGGCGAAGCTGGTAAAGTCTCATCTCACGGGTAAGGATGCGTTCCCACAGCATACAATCAGCACCGCTGCCTGAGGTGTTGACCACCAGGTGAGAGTGGATAGGCATAATTTTTTGACTTATTGGGCAGCAAATTAGACCCTTACAGCTGGCACGAGTGTCTGCAGCAGCTATCACGCCATCCTGAAATATAAAACCCAAAGTTGTGGTACCGTGTGATAGCTGAAAGGGCTGCTGATGAGGTGACAGACTGGAGAAAGTAGAAGAGTAAAGAGTTGGCCCTCTGTTTTTTCTGCTGCTCTGCTGAGGAGGGGAAATAAAATGAAAAGCACTATCTCTGTCAAACTCAAACGGTGTCCTCCACATGTATCCCATCTCATTTGGTGGGTAAGTGCATGGGCTGGTGTCATCAAGGGTGTCCAAGAAACCACAAACATCCTGAAGAGCCATTTTCCTTTTAAAGTGAGATAACGGCTTGTAAGTTGGTGCAACGCTGAGCCTTAGAAGCTGCACTTACAGAAAAGACCCCTCTGAGACAGATTTTTATAGGAGGTGGAGAGTTTTTACACCCCCACACACACATAGCCTACACATGTGATGTCTCAGCAAAAATCTTTGCAATGCTAGGCTATATCTGATATGCTTCTTTGGTCACCACTGAGGCACAACAGTGAAGCGACTCTCAAACATAATCATGAAAATGCTGAGATGAGAACATAATCAGCTCAGTCTGTTTGTCCACACACAAACCTCACACATTTCCAAAAACGTTAATGCATAGTGTGGAAAAACCATATAAAAGATATGTGCAACTGATTATGAAACAATTCAGTTTTTTTATTTGGTACTATGCTTTTGTTTATTGGTGTATATGAAAGTCTTTTTTCATAATTAACAAATATTCGATTACAACCACAATAGTGATCAATGGAACAGCAGTGGTTTAAAATTGTATGGTTTCGATTCATAAATTATTTCCTTTGTTGTCTGAAGCTATGCTTCAGCCCTCAAATATTATTTGTAAAATTCCAGGGAAAACCCCATTTGGCACACGGGATGTAATCTGGAAATACGCAGTGCTCAGTTTAATTAAAATAATTCGTTGCCGTGGTTATCGCTATTCAATTCAAGATGAATGATCCTGTTGTATCAAAAACAAGCTGATCATTACATAAACGACTCATCCCTTTAAAACTAATGAAACGTTCTCTCAAAGATATTGGAGCGAATTCGCGTCGTCTCTTTCTGCAGCATCACGTCTGCCCACAGTCTGATCTCGTTCGAAGTCTCGCGAAGGTCGCACGAGAAAGAGAAGCTGCGTTTCGGGCAAGCACCATTTTGGATCTATCTCCGCGTTGTTGCTAAAGTGCAAGCCCTCTTGTTTTGAGCCAACATGACATCAGTTTCTCCATAGTGCTGTATCAGTCTCATCTTCCCTCCCATCCCTCCTAACGATGGCGTCCGGCAGTGCAGGTAGCAGGGTCTCCTGCGGGAGAGATTTGAGTTGTGTTCCTGAAGTGGCGGATACCCTCGCAGCGGTCGCCAAATTAGGGTAAGCAAAGAGAGCTTTCGGCACAGTAACCAGACCAATGATATCAGTGTTGTGGCTAAATGAAGTGAAGTGTTCTCAGTTTGAAGTTGGCTCGGCTAGGTCGCTGCACGTGATGCACATGAGCATTTGCTAGCTGTTAGCGGCTTCTTCAGATTTGCTTTTAACTCATACATGCGTCTGCCCACCAGTTTTGGGCGATAACTTACATCTTTCTTTCGAAACCTTTTATAACATATACAGAATGGGTGTTTAATATTTTTACTGGTTGTTTTAATATTAAATAGATGTTTTTGAATGGTTTCATTCAGTCATGTTGATGGGAAATGTTCATTTTCCTGCACTAAAGATGTTACAATGTTACTAATGGGCCTTATGAGAAAGGCTGATCATTTTACATCTGAATGATCTGAATCATAATATAAATAATTTATCACTGTAGTGTTGATTTTATTATTATTTTCATTCAAGCTTGGTGTTTCTGAGATAAAAAAAAATATGTACTTTATTGATTCCTAAATAGGGATCAATAAAGTCCAAGACAAAATTGGAAGACCCTTTCCTTTTGATGAAATTGACGACTTTTGACATTTACTTTAAACGTGTATAACAACTAATGCTCTTGAGATATATATCTGTCTAAATGCATGTCATTCTTTCCAATAGCTTTGATTTCCTGTGCATGCCGCTGTTCCACCCGCGGTTCCGAAGGGAGTATGAACTGGACCCTGCTAAGTCACGACCCGGAGCCCAAACACGCTCTGACCTGCTGTTATGTGGCAGAGGTGAGATTTAAGAAACTCTGTGTATTCACTCAGCCAATACCTTGAATTGAGGGGAGGGGAGTAGTAAAACTTTCTCTTAAGTGATCATGTAATAAGAAAAAATGATCTTGATCTTTTTTTTAGTGATCCATCAGTGCACTCTGAAAACATATTCTAACTGTAAGAACTGAAAAACGTCCTACAAAGACCAAAAAGACTTTTCAAGCAAAACTGCTAAACATCTTTCTGATGTCAGATTAAAAAAAAAAACACAACCAATACATGGTGGCCCTACATTTGCACATCAGTAATGAGTATTTGGTATTCAGAAGCAAGATAATTTAGAGGAAGTTATGTAGATAATATTAATCCTGAAAAAAGAATTAATGATAATAGTAAAACGTTGTAAAGTCACATTTCACATTCAAAGACAGACTTAAAAGCAATCTATTAAATTTGAAGGGTTAGAAAGAGAGTGGAAAGTGGCTATGGAACCTAAATCACGATTATTTTTGCCACAAAAACTTAAATAGCTTTTAAATGAACCTCAAGGGGACAAAATAAAATAATGAAAGATTGAATGATAAGACACTTTAATGTCAGTTCTTCATTAAGTTGCTTTTTTTTCTAAATTAAAGATTGGATAGCTAACTTGTTCTTCATTTCCTTTATCCATGATACTCTGTGCCATTACATTTACAGAATTACATGCACTTAATCGCTGCGATTATATCTTTGTAATATGTCCATTCTTTCTTATTAGATTGGAACACGCTTATCGTGGGAAAGCTGTCACCCTGGATTGAGACGGACTCAGAGCTGACCGCAGAGCGCAGGAGTTCAGAAGAAGTATAGTCATCATTTCTTATTGTTTTTTAATTAACTATATTTGTACCTTTTCTAAATGTATTCCTTGTCTAATCTAATAGGCAGATATTATTAGTCTGCTGTAACTTCTTGTTGTGTCCCAAATAATGAATACACATGCACAATATCTTGACCCTTCTGGGTTTTTGATAAGGGCTTCTTTATACAGAAGTGTCATTGTAGCTGTAATCAAGACTCTGATGCAAACGAGGGCCATTTATTGGAGATCTGCCCAACAAAGAGGAAGCCAAGCAGATTTCCTGTTTATTTTGATGTGATCACTCCTTCTAATGTCTTTTGTGCCCTTGCTGCAGGCGCTGGTACAGGAGCTCAATTTCTGCGCTTATCTGGGGCTGCCAGCTTTCATGATCCCCCTAAGGGGTCCGCACTGTGCCAACCTGGCTCGAATCCTGCTCAACCACATCCACACAGGACACCACTCTTGCATGGTAATGGAAATCTGTAGCACAGAATGAAAACAAATATACTCAGAACACACCATTATTTGTTTATGTATACATCCTGGGCCGGGACTATCATTTACACATAATCTTCATTCCTGCTGCTTCCGTATCTTTTTTTCTTTTTTTGCTGATGGAATTTTAATTAGTGGTGTGAGTAGACTGTTTATCATTTTAACTTGCTCTCCATCTATTATTTAAAATAATACTGTATGCATTATCTGTATAATTGAAGTGATCCGATTTGCAATATTTATTAGGCGAAATTTTAATGCATCAATGTGCTTAATTTGAAAATAATCTGTTTTCACAAAAGTAAAGGATTGTGTGACACTGAAAACTTATGTTTGT
This sequence comes from Enteromius paludinosus, assembly GCA_032361165.1. Lineage (NCBI taxonomy): Eukaryota > Metazoa > Chordata > Actinopteri > Cypriniformes > Cyprinidae > Enteromius > Enteromius paludinosus. The sequence goes on along the minus strand of JAUMHQ010071268.1, from coordinate 124 downwards.
TATGTGTGTATATATATATATATATATATATATACACACACACACATTACCGTTCAAAAGTTTTAGAACAGTAAGATATTTAATGGTTTTTAAAGATGTTTCTTCTGCTCATCAAGGCTGCATT
>JAUMHQ010071235.1:0-14543 GCA_032361165.1 Enteromius paludinosus | reverse complement strand
TGCTTAATTACTAACTTAGCTAAGTTATGTCGCTCACAGAAGACACGTCATAAATGCTCACATTTTATTTGTAGAAGGTGTTTACATTTCTACCAAACTGAAGAGAAGTTATCAAGTCATATGATGTTATGTGAAGCACATGAACCTCAAAAGACAATTTTCCCAAAAAAAGATTCTCCAGACGCAAAAGTGACTTTTACAAACATTGAGCGTCAATTACCTCTACCATTCTACATTGTTGCCGACTTTGAGTGCATTTTAGAAAAATATGATACTTGTCTACCTAACCCTGAAGAATCTAATACTAGCGCGATTAATAAGCATACAGTGTGCGGAGCTGCATACACTATATGCTGCACAGATCAACGATTTTTCCAGGAGCCTAGACTCTTTACGAGAGAAGTTAATGGAAAATCCATCACTACACAGTTCTTAGATAGCATCTTGCAAGATGTGCTTGAACTTAGACAAACACTTAAATATATAACACCTATGAAAGACCTAACGCTAGAACAAATGGCTGAGTTTAATACTGAAAACGTAAAGTGTCATATATGTAACAAAACCATTCCACCTCATGCAGTTAAAGTACGTGATCATAATCACCTCACGGGAGATTATCGAGGTCCAGCACATCAAGACTGCAACTTAAATTATCGTATACAGCCAGACTCAATTCAAATACCATGTTTTATGCATAATTTGAAAAATTATGATAGTCATCTACTGATTACGGCAGCTGAGAAGAGGCACGGTATAATAAAGGTAATACCTACTACTACTGAGAAATATATTTCATTCTCGATTGGGGATGTATGCTTTAAAGATTCATATGCATTTTTAGCAGCAAGTTTAGATGAATTAACTAAAACTCTGACACTGAATGAATTTATAAATACACGCAGATGGTTAGAGTTTTGGGCTAAGCAAAATACTAATGTCTATGATGAAGATAGCAGTAATCCATCTATATCAGAATCCTACTTATCTTATAGTAATACACCTATTGATGTTAGCAATAATAATCAGGATGATGTTATAGTAGATGACTATGAGTACTGTAGTAATGAAAAAGATAATAATTTGACGGATAATGATATGGAAATGCATGAACTAAATGATAATATTGATATAGAAATGCATGAACTATATGGTGATGGTGATGATAATGATAATGAGCAATGTATGCAGATGGAGGACTTTGATTATAGACGTAATCCATACATAGTACCTAGTCTCACTGAAGAAGAACAGAGTTATATAACCGAGGACTTAAAGCTCCTAACAAGTAAGGGAGTTTATCCTTACGAGTACATGGACTCTTTCGAGCGTTTTAATGAAACGGTAATACCACCAATTGAGGCCTTCACAAGTACACTACATGGAGGTAAAAAGTTATCTAAAGCTGATTATGCTCACGCTTTGAATGTATTTTCTCATTTTCAAATGGAATCACTACAAGACTATCATAATCTATATTTATTACAAGATGTCTTAATGCTTGCTGATGTTATCGGTACTTTCAGAAGAGTTTGCTTGGAAGCGTACGGCCTTGACCCATTACATTATCACACATCACCCGGTCTTACATGGGATGCAGGTTTGAAATATACTAATGCATCCTTAGAGCTCATAACAGATGAAGATATGTATCTATTCATAGAGAGTGGTATTCGAGGTGGTATATCAATGATAACACATCGTTACGCGAAAGCAAATCATCTAAAGTATCAGGATGAGGGCTATTATGATGCGGCATTACCCAATCAAGAACTATTCTATTTCGATGCAAATAACCTATATGGATTTGGGATGAATTCTTACCTACCCATATCTAACTTCATGTGGCGTGATCCTGACATCCATTACCTAAATAACTATCGCATCTCTAGAGGAAATAACAATAATAATAATACTATTAATGAATATGACTACTCCTCGTTAGTAAATGCATGGATTTGTACATTGCAAGTAGATAGCGATAGAGGACAAATAATTGAACTTGATGGTGTGTTCCCTGATGAGACGCAGGAACGCTTAAAGAATTATCCTCTAGCTCCAGAACGTAAGAAGATTGATGGTACGTTACTTTCACCATATCAGAGGGAAATTATAAGGCGGAGATTACGTGAACAAAATCAAGAACTTTCCGATAATGAATTAACAAAAAAGATAGATGAATACATATCGGCTGAGAAACTAATTTTAGATTTTTTACCAAAGGAAAAGTATGTTGTACACTATAGGACCTTACAGCTGTATATATCTTTAGGCTTTAAGGTAACAAAAATCCATCGCATACTAGAATTTAAACAAGAAAAATGGCTAGCACCTTATATCGAATCGAACACAGTCATGAGACAAAAAGCGACAAGTGATTTCGAAAAGAGTTTCTATAAATTAATGAATAATAGTTTCTTTGGGAAAACTATGGAGAATGTACGTAGCCGGAGAGATATCGAACTTGTTACAGATGAAAAAAGATTTAAAAAATTAGTATCTCAGCCAACATTCAAATCTGCAACACTATTCCATGAAAACCTATCTGCAGTTGAACGAATGAAGAAAAAGATCCTTTTAAATAAGCCTATATATATAGGCTTCTGCGTCCTCGAAGTTAGTAAATGGCTCATGTTCGATTTCTATTATAACATCCTAGAACGACTATTCCCTCCTCAAAATTTACAATTGCTTTTTACAGATACTGATTCCTTATGTATAAGTGTTAAGGACTGCCATGATGCTTATAACGTTATTAGTGAAAGTACTATTCTAACTGATAATTTAGAACTCATATCAGCATTAGATTACTTTGATTTGAGTGCCTACCCATCAGATCATCATATCTTTAAGGGGCTAAAACCCGCAGAAGTTAGTACTATCAAGAAGAAGAATAAGAAAGTCCCAGGAAAAATGAAGGATGAACTTAATGGGAATGCTCTACTCGAATTTGTTGGATTAAGGGCAAAAACATATGCTTTTAAATGGCTCACATCAGATAATGTAATTGCAGAAGAGAAAAAACTAAAGGGTATTCAAAAATGCGTAGTAAAATCTCATCTCACTTTCGATCATTATAAGTCATCTTTGTTTAGTGAAAAAACATATATCGCTGCCACATGCTCTCTCCGTTCAACGCTGCATAAAATTGAGACTAAAGCCATAAATAAAGTAGCTACTGGTCCTTTCGATGATAAACGGTTTCTGTTTGCAGATGGAATTACGTCAGTACCTTATGGGTATTACGCAATGGATTCTATATATAATATATGACAATGAATATTGTTCAACAAATAGTAATCTATTGTTTACAAAGAAGTATAAATATGAGTTAGATTACTGCTGATTTTATTATATCAAGAGTCTGTGAAGGATCGATAACAACATTAATTATATCTTCAAGAGATCAGCAACATCAGTTATACTTTAAAAATGGAAGAAGCAAGAGCATCAGTAGTAAAGAAAAAGTATCGAATGAAGAAAAAAGGATCATCACTTACATATGATCGAGATGATTCTATGAGTAGTACAAGAAAAAGGAATGCAGTTCATAGTGATACGCATTACATTAATAATAATAGTAATAGTAATACGGTCATTGATGATGAAGCTTACAGCGATAATAATAGCGATGCAGTGGTAGTAAGGAAAAAAAGAAAGTTCCCATCTGTGGCTGATTTTATGCAAAAGGTTGTTAGCGAGGTGCCAGTGAGATGGAGTGAATTAAGTCGAGAGCAAATCTATCTCGTGGAAGAAGTACACGAGAGCATAATTGCCGATCCTAAGCAAGTGACAGGTAAACGAACGGCATACATTGGTTTATTTAGTTGCGTAGATTGGACTGAACCTAAGCGTGTATGGTTACCTGGACTCGCAGGGAAAAAGTTACTTGACTTGATGATGGCGGTAGATAACAATACAAAAGATACTTTCATAAAACCACTTGGTCCAAGACTATCGAAAAGTAATAGGACATATGAGGACTTCCTTTTAAGCTCATATCCACGAGCTAGTGATGAATAAATATTTTTTTATTATTAGTAAGATACTATACTATGTTTTATATGTATTAGGTAGATAATTAATAATAGTGTGAAGTATATAAATACATATAAATACAAGTTACATTTTGATTTTTAACTCTCTTTCTGTTTGCAAATCTTTGTCTTCACCTCACACACACACACACACACACACACACACACACACACACACACACACACACAAACACACACACACACACACACACACACACACACACACACACACACACACACGTACACACGCAATAAGTTATTTAAGGTTAAGTAAGCTAATTATTTGGTTCCTTTTCACTTTTATGGTTAGGTATTTATTAACTTCGTTTTGATTTGAATCATTAGTCTCTGATAGCTATGAAGGTGTTCGGACTTGAAATACCTGATAGTAAAGGCTTGACGAACTTTGAGTTGATTGATTACGCGAAAAAGTTAAATATTAAAACCTTTAGAGGTGTTTTCATGCGCGATAAATTACCTTCAAAGCCATTATATGAAGAGTGTGGTATAGTTAACTTAAATACATCGAAGGAAGCTGGAAGTCACTGGGTTTGTTATTATAAAAAGGGTTCGAAGAGGCTGTTCTTTGATAGTTTTGGTCAGATAACACCTATTGAGATTCAAAGATATTTAAAAACTCATGCAGAATTTGAAAGGAATATCTCAGTTATTCAACGTAATACTAATATAATTCAAAAATTGAATACACATATTTGCGGTCATCTATGCTTATATGTATTGAGGAAGTTATCGGATAACAACCTCCAATATCAGCAGGTACTTAATACCTTAGAGCTAAATAATGGATATTCATAAATTGATTGGGAAGTTACCGAGACCGAAAAATGGGTTTATGTTACCAAGTCATCATTATACGGGACCTTATAATCTCTTAGAAGAACAACTGAATGAAAATGATTTACCTAAGCGAGAGCATTTACCTTTTAACTCTGTGGATAGGATTTCAATGCAGCATGATATTTGTTATAGAGATAATCCAAGCATAAAAGGTAAACATACTTGCGATGATACTATGTTAAAGCGTTTAACTGAATTGAAAGCTAAAGGGTGGCGTGAACATGTAGATAAAAAAATCGTACAAACAATCATTGGTACTAAAAGAAGGTTAGGTTTTGGAGTAAATAAGTGGAGCGATAAACTTGCCGATGAGCTGCATAGACCAGTAAAACGGAAATTTAGGAAGAGGCGCGTATACGTTAAAGGTACAAATAAAATCCATGCTTCAGATTTAGTAGACATGCAAGCATTTTCTAAATCAAATAATGGTTATAGATATATTTTAATGATAATTGATACATTTTCAAAGTATGGTTGGGCAATCCCTATAAAAACTAAAAAAGGGACTGAAGTTGCAAAGGCTTTTAGTAAATTATGGATGAAGGAAAAGCCTCCTCAAAAGCTTTGGATTGATAAAGGTTTAGAGTACTGGAATGCTGACATGAAGCGTTTAGCGAAGAAGAAGCACGTTGCTATGTATACCACTGAAAATGAGGAAAAATCTACTATTGTAGAAAGATGGAATCGGACAATAAAGCGCATTATGTTTAAATATTTTACTGCGAACAATACACGTAGATATATTGATGTTCTACCAGATATCATACATAAATATAATAACACCTACCACCGCTCCATCAAATGTAAGCCAGCAGCCGCAAGACAACCATCAAAGCATGATCATGTTTATAAGGCACTTTTTGGTGATGATGAAATAGAAGCGAGAAAGAGGACTCAGGCTGTAGAAAAGGCGAAATTTAGTATCGGTGATCGCGTACGAATTAGTAAGAAGAAAAAGCAATTTGAAAAAGGCTTCACACCAAATTTTACTGAAGAAGTGTTTATAGTTGATAAGGTTCAGACTACTGATCCTGTAACGTATAAGCTGCTTGATCTCCAAGGTGAGGTGATTAAGGGATCATTTTATGAGGAAGAATTACAGAAAACTAATCAGGAGATTTTTAGAATTGAAAAAGTTATAAGAAAAAGGAAGAGGAATGGCATCCGTGAGGTATACGTGAAGTGGTTAGGTTATCAAGATGAATTCAATTCTTGGATCCCTCTAACTGATATTAAAGATGGAAGTTAATGGTATTTACTCATGGTCATCGATAGATCAGAAACGGTCTAATAGTCCTTTATTACCTCATAGTTTGAGAGGATTAATCGTTGGAAAGAGTTCTTGTGGAAAGACTACTGTTCTTATCAATCTACTACTTCAACCTACTTGGTTAGACTTTAACCACTTATATGTGTTTGGACTAAGTTTACATCAGATGGAGTATCGGATGTTGCAGAAAGGATTCAGTAAAGGGCTAAGTAAAGAGCAAATTTCAAACCTTTTCACTCATCAACATGTTTTACAAAAGAATGGAATATCACCACTTACTGTCTTAGATGAATATACTGGTCCTTGTAATGGCGAGATAAAGAGTGAGTTCTATAATGATTGTTCACTTATTCCCGATCCTGCTGATCTTGATGCAGCTGAGAAGAATCTAATGATCTTTGATGACTGCATTCTTGAGAGACAGAATAAGGCTGAGGCATTTTATACTAGAGGTAGACACAACAATGTCAATGTTATTTATATCAGTCAAAATTACTTCATGTTACCGCGTAGGACTGTTAGAGAGAACGCTAACTTTATTATACTATTTAGACAAGATATAAAGAATCTGAATTTTATATTTGCAGACCATTGCAGTTATGATATGTCATCAAAGGAATTTCATAGTTTTTGTAAAAGTGTATGGGACTCAGCTCCATACAATTTTGTGACTTTAGACTTAACAAGTAGCAAGTCTAATGGAAAGTACCGTAAGAACTTGGATCACTTTTATTTTCCTACAACATAACTAGCTAAAACTACTAAATCTACTATAAACAACGGTGTTATCACAAAGTTGCTTTATATGTACTTATGTATGTACTGAGTAAGCATCATGTCGTTTTTGAAGATTGATAATCCTATGAAACGTAATGCAATGGTAGATGACTATATTGAAACAGTACATAAGATACAGAAGAAGAACATGAATGAAAAACTTAAAGGTTTAGCTCAGGAGGAGAGTTTGAATACATTTTTTAAACCTATAATACAAACAAGTACTGAAGCCACGAAAGAAATACGTAATGATTTGAAGAATATAAGTATAGATCTTCAGAACAAACAAATCAAGCCAGCAGTTGGACTTCTTGAGAATGCATTTAAGAAACATGGGATTAAGGATTCTACTTCGACTCAAGATCCATATTGGGGAATATATAAGACTGATGATGGTGGCTTTAGAATGGGTGCTAGTAATGTTATACTCGATAAGGATTCAAACATAACTGTAGATGGTAAGGAGTATAAAGGGACAAGTGGATTATGGCATCTAATCATGGATAAGCAAGCTACTAAAGCAATGAAGTTGAAGCCTGAGGATTTCAATAATTATAGAGAGCTAGTACTACAAACGGATGTTATGAATAATCCAGCACCTCAATCTGGACGTACTAATCCTAAGGGTACTTATAAATGGAGGAAAGTATTTAGTCAATTTAACACTCCTATAAACGATGATGAAGTAGATGGGGATGGAATTATCTTTTTACCTAGCAGCATAAAGTCCATGCATGATAAGTTAACCTTGTTATTAGGATCATATCAGGCTGGCAATCAGACGTCGACAAGGAACGAGATAACTGCAATACTTGATGAACTACGTAGACGTAAAGCAATATCACTTGTACAATATAATCTTATAAGCACTTTTATCTCACCTAAATAATGTTAGTTATAATACCGAAGAGAAGCAATAGACTCTATTATCATAATTATATAGGGGGTGGTATTTTGAGTGATTTAACTAAACGACTCTTTTCGAGTGGGGTGAAAGATGTAATAAATACTGCTGCAAAGTCAGCTATAGCTCAAAAGGTTACAAACGCTGTGGTAAGTGGAGCTACTACTGAGGCGGAAAAAGCTTTAAAAAACGCAGTGACTAAGGGTGTTAATCATTTGAAACGAAAGCGAAAACCTACTGCAACTCATACTAAGTCAAGTCAATCAAGTACTGCTAGGAAGGTGGAGGTAGAATCGATTGATTGTAGTAAGAAGAAGAAGAAACCAAAGGTGAATATTAATAATTTAATTAACGGATCTGGTATCATTTTTGATTAATAAGATGTCATCAAGTGATAGTTTTCTAGATGTGGGAGCGAAATGGACTACTGATGATTCAATTAAATCTATTGATTATACTGAGTATCAACCGATTGTAGGTTCAAGGCTAAATACTTCAGGACAAATTGATATAATCATTGAAAATAGTGATGACTTTTATCTCCCACACCGTAGTTGGATTTTATTTGAGGGGAAATTAGTGAAGAATGATAATACTCCCTATGAAGATGCTGATAATGTTGCACTCACAAATAACGGAATTTTGTATTTATTTACTAATATAAGCTATAAGCTAAATGGTACCTTAGTGGAGAGCTTGAATCATCCTGGTCATGCAATAACTATACTTAATTCTGTTAAAAATACTAGTACTTTTAACAAAAGTTCTGGGTTAGCACAGTGTTGGGTTCCTGATTCAGCTACTGAGGTTGCAGATAATACAGGCTTTAAAATACGGCAAAGCTTCATCATAAAGAAACCAAACTCGAAGGGTTCATTCAGTTTTATGATACCTCTCGAGTCTATATTAGGGTTCGCTGAAGATCATAAAACGGTTACGTATGGTATGCGTCATTCAATAACCTTTTCAAGAGCACCTACTGATAATGATGCAATCTATAGAGTGGCTACTGCAGCTCTAGCAGGGAAAGTTGAACTCACTAAAATATCATGGATGATGCCTAAAGTTGTACCAAATGATATAAAGAGATTATCGTTATTAAAGACAATAGGATCAGATCAGATACTAGATTTATCATTCAGAATGCGCCAATGCTGTCTAATTGAGCTTCAGCAAGCTACAACATTATCTTGGAAACTAGGACTTACATCTATGACGGAAAAACCTAGGTGGATTATTGTAGGTTTGCAGACTGATAAAATAAATGATCAGACCAAGAATGCATCCCTTTTCAATCACTGTAAGGTAACCAATATGTCAATCATTCTAAATGGTGTTAAGTATCCGAGTTTTGATACTAATGCAGATTTTGAGAATATGCGTTGTATGCCTTTTTATCATGCATTTACATCATTTACTCGTGACTTCTACGGACTCGATCCCTTAACTGGAGGTGCGAATGTGAACCCTGCTGCATATCAAGAATTAACTCCCCTATTCGTTTTTGATCTAACAAAACAAAGTGAACGCTTAAAGTCTGGAAATGTTGATGTATCTATTAATATGCAATTCAAAGAGAATCCTCCTGCAAATAGCCGTGCTTATGCTCTCGTGATTAATGATAGGATGTCGAATATACGAAGTAATGGAAGGAATATGGAGATTCAGTATTGATATATATATATAATTTTTATTATTTAGGATATATTATTGTAATTATACTTGATTTAGATTATATATGATTACATTTAAAGTTAGTTGGAAACATATTTGTATTCATTTATCTACTAGCATGCAACAGTGACGGTTCTTAGTATGGATGATGATAATAAGCGGCAGCACATTGCTGCGCAACAAATAATTATTTCGGGAGATAGTTCCAGGATTGTTACATCTTTTTCACCTCCATTAGTTTTTCCTGAAGGATGTCACTATGAAATGGCTTTAGCGAGAGTTGAAACGTACTATTCTTTTCCTAATATTACTATAGATAATAATAAACTACGTGTAAGTTTTGATGGTGGTAAGACCTGGAAAGTTATTGAAATACCTGTTGGTTGCTATGAAGTATATGCAATCAATAATGAATTACAACGTTTGATTAAAGAAGCTGGTGGTGAAGAATCAATGATTACTATTTCACCTAATAAAAACACATTAAAGTGTATATTGAAGATTAAGGATAAAAATTATGCTGTTGATTTTACCATTGAAAAATGCATTAGATCCGTGCTTGGTTTTAATGCGATTAAATATGATAAAACAGGTAGATTTGAGGGTCAGCATATTGTTAACATTATGGATGTCAATTCCATTTTAGTCAAGTGTGATGCTATTGGTTCTTCTACATTGAATGGAGTGCCTGAGCCAGTACTTTATAGTTTTTTTCCTAATGTGCCACCGGGCCGTAAAATTGTTGAAGTAGCACACAATTTAATCTATCTCCCTATTACAACTAGCAGCATTTCATCTTTGTCTTTGTGGGTTACGGACCAAGGTGGTAAAGAGATTGACTTACGTGGAGAAAAGTTAACACTTACGCTTCTTATACGTTCTTGCTAATAATGTATAAGCCAGTACATATTAATTTATCTCCAAATCAGGAAGCGAAGTTGAAGAATGCGATTCAGGAGAATAAAGGAGTTGTAATCACAGTTGATGTAAATAGTGAAGCAGCTCCAACAAGTTTGTTCCTGCTAACCTCGACACAAGAGAATCAATTAAAGCAAGCTAAAATAATAAACAGACCTAACCTAAAAATAAAGTTATCTAGGAAGCAGGTGCAAGCAAATGCAAAACATGAAGGTGGATTTTTAGGTACTCTTATTAGTCTAGCCGCAAGAGCATTACCTACAATTCTAGGTGGTCTAGCAACTGGTCTCATTTCTGGTGGAGTTGAAAGAGCAGTTAGTGGAAAAGGTCTCTATCTGGCTCCTTCTAATCGGTATCATCGTGGTGGTGATGGTTTATATCTAAACAAATTAGGCCATTGTATAAAGGTGATACCAATACGAGGACGTGGTCTACAGTTAGTACCAAAGAAGATGAAGAATATTACTGGAGATGGTTTATTTGTTAAGCATGGTTCTAAAATATATGATGGTAAGGGATTGTTACTTGGGAAGAATAGTCCATTCAAGAACATTCCTATAATAGGACTTTTGCTATAAACATTTTGTTATATGTTATAAACATTTAGTCAGCTATAACTCATCAGTAAAGATGGTCGATGTATTTGGTGATAGTAGTGTAGGGAGTGATTTCAATGTACACGCTTTTAACACTGTAAAGCCAGTAATAATAAAAACTGGAGAGTATAGGAAATATGGAGATGAAATACGAGACAGTTATAAATTAGGTTTTACTCCGCTACGAATTGCAAAACGTCATTATGGTAATCCTGGCACTTGGTATACACCTATATATTGTTTTAATTGGGAAATCTATACATTAGATGAGGCGGGAGTCACTAAGATAACATATACTGAGCTTAGTGATGATGATCAGCTGCTATACTGGGTACGTAGAGAACCTAGTGATGGTGATCTATTAACATCAATTAATGGCCCTCCTGGCCCTCAAGGTTCCATGGGGGGCCCTGGACCGCAAGGTAAGCGAGGTGCAGCAGGTGCCACCGGTCCACAAGGTGAACGTGGTGCAAAAGGTTTTAAAGGAGATAAAGGTGACATTGGTAATATAGGACCTATAGGAGTCAACGGTCCGCAAGGAGAACGTGGTGTAGCAGGTATTAAAGGAGATACAGGTGATATTGGTAGTACTGGACCTAGAGGAGCTATCGGACCTCAAGGATCTATTGGTGCAACTGGTCCGGGAGGTGACAAGGGTGATAAAGGAGATAAAGGTGAAAAAGGTGATCCTGGAGACGTTAGGAAGGATGTAGCTACAAAGAGCTATGTAATTGATGCAGTTGAGGAAGCTACAAGTCATGAGAGTACCTTTATTGCTTCACCACCTCGTGACATTGTTGTTCAGAGTCGTGGTAAGAAAATTAGGGAAATTACAAAATATGCAAAATCATGGGCTATTTTAAAGAACGAAGATGCTATAGTTTCACGTGTAGCACATGGATTTTCTATATCAAAACGTAGTCGGGTTGTAGTTTACTTACATTGTGCAGCAATACAAAAGACCCAAAATGTAGAGTTTCAACTATATAGTTTAAAACATTCAAAGCCGGTTCATAGTAAAGTTATATCACTTCCTGCAGGAGAGATGATAACAATAAAACTTGAATATAATATATATGATGAAGATAGTTTAAGTATTCGATCAATTGGAGAAGATCTATGGTATAGAATTTATCACTTATCTCGACTTGAAGTTACTGAACCACATAGGTGTAGTGCTGCAGCTTCACACAGTTTTGTAATTGATATTGTTGAGCAAGCCACAAGTCATGACTGTGCGTTTATAGCTTCTCCGTTGGCTGATACACATGTTAAGGGCGCATATGTTGAGATTAAAGAATGGAATACTATAAAGAAAGATGATGAAATAGCGCAAGTACTAGCTAATGAATTTACTATTTCACAACAGAGTCGGTTCACTGTCTACCTTCACTGTCAAGCATTACATGAGACTCAAGAAAATATTGAGTTCCAAATATATAGCAGGTCTACAGGAGCGGTAGTATGCACAAAGAAGATTACCTTATCTAAAGGTGAACTTGTATCCGTTTTATTACATTATCATGTACTGCGCTATGAAAAGTTAGGTGTACGAATATTTGGGGTAGATACAGATTTTGAGATTTATAAGTCTTCAAGAGTTGAAGTTACTGAGACACATCGTTGGGAAGCACCTGAATTAATTATAGGTAATCACATCTATCCGTGGGAGGAGAATCAAGAAATTCATCTTGGAAACTATATTGATAGGTATAATCTAATTTATATAACCGCACGTAAGGGGACTGATTTTTTAAGTAAAACTTTTTCACCTTATGGCATGAAAGGACCATCACCAATTACTAAGTGGGAAATGTCTCTCGAAGGAAAAGTGAAACTTGTATTCAGTGGTCCTCCTGACGGAACAGAGCACCGAACATTGAATATTGTAGAAGCAAATGGATATAAAGTTTATAGTATGTATGGAGTTCGTTGTAAATAGTATTGTAACTATAACTATATATATGTTGTAACATTATTATTATGATAATTATGATATTATAATTCATGCGTTTTCATTGTTATTTGATCCAATCATATGCTTTTAGTTCATCCTCCTATCTATATAAGTAGCACACCATATTACATGTTAAGTCTTTTTAGTATGGCATTTAAAGGGGTATGTACTGCATCTACAGTGAGAGCAGGACGTACACATACACATAAGGTATTGAGGAGCGAGTTAAGTATATTTAATTCACTCATTGCTGAAGATATTACACTATGGTATAATAGTGTTTTAGATGTTGATGTTATAGTAAAGAGGACAGCTTCAATTAATGTTGCAGTTAGCGAATCAATAACACGTCAACAGTTAGATGGTGTCTTATCATTAACGGAGACTGAACGACTGAGGTTTATTCATAAACTGTGGGTATCTTTACAACATTTTCTACAAGTACTAGCTTGCACAAGTGACATTGAAAAGAATTATATACATTCATTATTGCTTAACTTATATACGTTTAATCAGTTAACTGAAAGGACATTTACTAACATTCTTAAACAGCTATGAGACGCTATTTTTATATTGCGATTAAGTGTATTAGTTCTAATCTTTATACGAGTGATATAACTGATATTGCAGTGCTTTCCAATTCAACAGGTGAGCTGTTCCATCGTGAGATTGCAGTTGATTACTCATTGTCGGCAGCTGCTTGTCAGTATAAGTATTATAAGTATTCAGATACTATACAGTATACTACTGGTTGGTATGATAAATCGACAACTGGCTGTACGTTTTCAGATGTATTACAAGATCTAATGTATTTTCTAGACTGCAATACTGATAGCGGTACTGAGGTATATCTAATTAGTCATGGGGGCTATCATCATACATTTCCATTACTGCTGGCAAACTGTCTCAAGTATGATAGGAAGATAATAAATTCATTAAAGAACTGCTTCTTCATAGACAGTATGCTACAGTTTAAAGATATTAGGAGTACAGCTCTTTCACTTGAGTCATTACGAAAGGTACTCAACTTGAAGAGGTATGGCTATGGTACTCATACTACTAGGAAAGTTAGACTGTTGAGAGATATTTTATGTGCTGTACCTGATGTTGTTTTAAATCATCCCTATGTATATACATTTACTGACATTCAGTACTATTTACATATAAAGCAGAAGATATCAATTTTTAAGTTGCTTTCTTATAAACATAAATCAAACTCGTTATGTGACTTTAAGGCTTATGTACGTAGTCATCTTAGATGTTCTAACGCGACATTTTCATATTATGAATTTAGTAATATGGATTTGGTATGCGTATACTATTTTTATCATATAATGTAATTATTTTAGTATTGAATAAGGCTTAATAGCCCATTTGGTGGCCCATTTGGTGGCCCATTTTGAAAATAATGTTAGTGGTGGCCCAAAGTGGGCCACCAAAAGTGGGCCACCAACTCAGTCATTATTGTTTTATTTGTTCATGCTTCATTTCCAAGAAGATGGGCTACGTTGCATCAACAAAGGAAAAAATATAACTCTTCGTAGGGATGAAT
>JAUMHQ010071227.1:0-14543 GCA_032361165.1 Enteromius paludinosus | reverse complement strand
TAAGCTACATACCTTCTATGTACATATCAGAGAACAATTTAAAATATTCACTCAATACATTCTATGGCACCTTTAAGTAAATCAAACCTATCTTTTTTTTTTTTTTCAGTGTAAAAGGATGTCTTCCTAGCAATTTATTTTCCGGTTAAATGTTTTAGTTTGAGTTCAACATGCATAAAATGTATAAATTTCATTAAAACTATATTTGATCAAATTGTGTTGACCCAGCTCCATTAAATTTTGTTGCATTTGTTTTTTATGAGTTCGGGCTACACATATTTATTGGATGGAAATCCTGCCCTCAATTAAATTGAGTTCATCCAATGAATACTTTTTTTTTGAGACATAGATATAAATAAATAGAAAAAAAGAGACTTTCAACCAACATAAAAAATGTTCTTGAACCAAATCGCCAATCCTTCTTTTAAAACTTTTAAAGTAAGTTTTGCAAAAATTGCAGTTATTAGCAGAATCGTTTTCAGTTTCAGTGTTGACTTTAATGTTGCCTTAATTGTTCATATTTCAAATTAACAATGGCATAATGATAACCAATTTTAAACCCTGGAGTGTAAATTAATGCCTGCTGAGTTATTTACAATAGTTCACTGGTAAAAGGTACAAAATAAGAATATGCATTTCAGTTTAACAGTTTTGCATTAAATGTGTTAAAACATCCCTTTGTAAAGCCTAAATATTATAGCCATCACTCTTGTGTGATGATATTAAAAGTAGCCTATATTGTGATTTGTAGCCTATTATTGACTAATTTGTGGCTAAATATAAATAGTTATGGGAATGTTATATCATATCTTGAAACACTATATAACACACTAAATAAAAACATCAAAATATTACATCACCTCCCAGTCTCCCCCATAAGCAAAGTAACAAATAGTGTAACAAATAATTTATTTTAGCTTATCTGCATCATTCTTTATAAACTGCATTAAGAAGTCTGGATTGATCCTTGCGCACACATGTGATGTGAAGCTGTAGCCACAGAGCTTTGTGTTGTGTGAGGACAGATGTGCTCCCCAGCAGTCGCCGCTCCCACACTGCCTCCAGCTCCGGAGCGCCTTATAACTGCTTTATTACTACCGCTGCATGCGCTGCGGGGACGGACCGACCCGGGTGGGCACGTCCACAGGGAAACCCAACGCCGTTTTCTGGTATAATTACACAGGCGTTAAGATCAAGTCTCCAGTAGCGTAAGATCAGATAGATCGGGCTGTAATCCAGGATGTTATAGCTCATCTGCCAACCCCGTGCCGAAAGGAACTATCCCCTCTGTCGTGATTTCTCCTTCGGGTAAGCGACAGAAATCTCGGATACAGTGGACGAAGAAGGCCTGAATATAACGACGCGTCGCTGCCAAAGCGAATCCCAAAGAGGAAAGAGCGACAGAACAGCATTATTAGCGCACGCTATTCGCCTTTGCGCCGCGGAATTTTGTTGGCGTTTCCATGGACACATCACGTTGATGCGCAGGTACGCGGTTACACAATGTACTGTGTTTTGATGCGTGCTGTATATGCAGCCGCTGTGTTAAAAGAGATGTGTTTTATGATTCAGCAGTTTAAATGCCTTGTTACATCTTGTGATTTGCGTATCTCTTTTTCTAGATGTAATAACGGTGCGTTAGCGGGGCTGACTCAGAGGTTCAGAAATACATATGCGCTGATGAGGGCTTATGTTAATGCAGCATGCTGATTCTCCGCAGATCATGATGTGTGTATACATGACGAAGGGAATTCCCTGCGTTATCCGAAAGCGCTGCATGCGATGCGTGTCGTCAGAAAAGCCGTCACGGCTCAGCGCCGTCTGTGCGCGCGCTGGGCTTTACCTGCAGATGAAAAAAGCAAACAATCAAAAAAGCCTTAATGCGAAGAATCTGCTGGATCGCACCTAGCGGCTCGAGAGCAGATCGAACTCCTCCTATGACGTAATACACGTTTCTGCTGAGTAATAAAATATATATGACTTTTTTTGTGTTATTAAAATGTTTTTTTTTTTTCGACAACATAGACCAACGTTTAAATAAATTTACATACACAATATATAGGTTACGCTTCAGTTAGATATATGTTACAAGTTAGAGTGTCTTTTTCTACTCCAAATAAACCATAAAACTTAGGATACGTCGCAACCATATGCAACAGTACGCTGATCTCCATTTTTTCATTTCAGTAGGCTAATGCACAACGAGTTTTATTATTTTCTTTATTATTATTATTATTATTATTATGAACATTCCACACTATTGCAATCTTAAGAAGTGCCATACTGTATTGCTTACTATGTGGTAGCTGCTTATATAAGATTAAGAAGGCTATTAGTACACATTTCTATAGAAATTTCTTTAAAAATCAGCTTCCTGAAAGTCACTGCATAATTTGCGAGCTAATTTTGATATCCTTATTACTGATGCTGCAGTACTCCCCCAGTATTTCTATATTCATAATGCTGCATCACATTTTCATTTAGCAGAGCGATGGGTGAGATCTGAGGGAAAGCAGGGGGTGGCATCATTTTTCTGGTTTGATCACATTATCCATTGTTCGTGCCATACCAGAAAGACCCTCGTAGCTCATTGCCTTTTCTAGAATTATTTTCTGCAACAGTTGCCAGAAACAACTAAGGTTATCAAAATCCTTACACATCATATTCTTAAAATGTTTGTGAAGATGTTTTTTGGAAAATATTTATCAATCAGTTATCAAAAGTTAATTGGTACATCCATGTTGAGCCTAAAGTAGCAGACCTGAGATGACACCTTAAAAGACGTGTCAGTTGGTCAGTAGAGCGTAGTTGCGTGCTTGTGTCATGTGTGTTCTGAACGTGTTTGGTTTATAGAGAGTGGAACAGTAACGCTCCTGTGCCAGCTTCCCAAGGTGCCCGTTATGTCAAGAAGTAAAGACTGCAGTGACCTCCGCTCGTGCACAGAGAGGTTCCTGTAGTGATAGCAAACACTGCATTTATGCATAGGTGAACAGACCTCATTTACTATTTAATGGGATGTAAGATCAGGTGTCCTCCGCATGCACACACTGCAGAAACTTTTGGTGCTGACATCACCTCCTGTAACGCACTCATACACATACACGCTCGATCAAGCAGTTTTCAGACATGCAATACACTGTTAAACTGCAGTGTAAGACTTCTCATCCAAAATGTTGCTAAAAGGATGACTGAGCTGGAATGTGTTAAAAAACAAAGATGCTGCTTGCTAAGTGAATAGAAATGACTTCAGAGATCTGTCAATTGGTGATAAGAGGCACATCGTTTGGGAGGCACTTTTTGATAAAGGAGAAAAAAACGGTTTAGTTGATTATTAGATGCCTCATGATGTGTGGACAGCACCACCAAATGAAAATAATAAATGATGGCTTACCGCAAGCATTTTTTTTTTTTTATCATAAACTTATTTTGTCTGTGGCTGCTTGTTTAAGAATTATTGGGTGCATTTAAAACACTGAGCAGTTGAATGATATGGAAACAGTCCTTTCCTCATGGGCTGCACACAAAACTACTACGTGACCTGGTCTTCACGATCAGATAACTCTTATCAGCTGAATCTTTTCAGGAAACCAACATTTCAAAACAAACAAATCAAACCTGACTGGTTCTTTTGACAATTATACAGTCCAAAAGACTTTATGGTTTTGTTGTCACTGGCTGTAATGTAAAAAATTTACTAAATGACTAAAGCTTAAGGTAAAATGAAAACTGAATATATAGAAGTTAATTCAAAATATTAAAGAATAGCTATTAAATCAGTTTAAAATAGTTGTAAAATAACTTTGGAATTAACCATCATTAAAACGAACTGTGAGATATTATTACTTTAAGTGATGTAATTGAGATGTGTGTATAAGGCTTGTGAATCAACTGTTACAACTTAAAACTGTACTTGAGTATTTCTTTACTGAACTCTCTTTCCTTGTTCCTCTCTCTCTCTCTCTGTCATTTTCCTTACCATTTTCCATATCTTTTTTCTATTCCTCACTCTTCTTCATTCAATTCTAAAGATCCTAAGTGCAGAGAAATTGTGTATTCTTAGGCAGAGTGTGTTGATGATCTTCTCCTAGGACCTGAGTAGGGTTGTGTTTTCTAGCTGGATCCCACTGACCAATCAATGGAAATAACTGAGCTCTTTTAGATTCATTAAAGATTAATTAAATACCTTATTCTCGAATCGTTAAGGTCAATAGCCATTACCATAGCCAAGTGCTCTAGCAGACGACAGGCCTATCTGGTCCTTCACCTGTATGTCCAGACAATTACAGGTCATTACAGGTCCAACTCGCCCGGTCCATAGACGTGCTCCCACACAGTTGCCACCATTCGCCCCTCTCTCGCCACAGCAGTTCTCCCGTCCAGGCCCCGCTCCGGCCCGGCGTCAGGCATGGCGCCTCAGGGGCGGGATCACCTGGCCACACGGGAGTCTGCAGGTCGTAGACGGAGCCCAAATGTGCGGCACACGCTCAGCCCGGAGAATCTTCGGAGCTTAGCTGAGCGTGGTGGAGCCGAGCAGGCTGGAGTTGGACTCCTCAGAGCCAACAGCGATACGGACCTGGTCAGTTCTCAAGGGCGATCATCACTCACAGCTTCTACTTTAGAGTTCACTCTGGGCCGGGGCCAGAACTTGGTCATCACATGGGATATCAAGGAAGAGGTGGATGCTACAGACTGGATTGGCATGTACCACATAGGTAAGAATTGGGGTTATTGGATTTATGTACCTGTCCTGCTTTATAATAGATTTGATCTAGCCATTTTATATGAATCCTATTTATAAAGCAGAGCACACACTAAATTCATTTTTAAAACAAACAGTTTTCTGTGAATGTTGTCCTTAATATAAAGCAGATGAGAGTGACACTGGGTCACATATTTAATGAAAGACATATGACAAATAACTTAAAGTGCTACAAACACAATACCACCAGCACCAATAAAACTATATATACATAATTTATAACTATAAATATTATTACTTAAACTTAAATTTAAGCAACCTGGTAATCAAATTTGACTCATTCATCCAAAGCAAATTAGGGAATGAAACAAAGCAATTCATTCTGAGGAAGAGGGTACATACATTTTGACATACAAACTTTCAAAATTGCTCACACTGTTACATCTACAACAGAGAGACACAATGTCAAGTATAATTTAAATGAAAAGTATCAGGACTCTACCATACATGCTGTTGGACATGTTTACTAGAAAATGAGACAGAGATCCGTTCAGCCTCTGTGCCCTTCAGTCCTCCTACTTAAATACTAAGATCACAAATCCTCACTGTCATGTAAAAATATGAGACTGGAGCAAAGTGATACATCTGGGCACAAAGCCACTAACAATTGAACTAAAGCCCGCCAGCAAAACTTTACCTGCGCAAGGGTCTTATCCCTAAGGGGCTTTACGTTTCGACCACTTAGCAGACGATCAGTAATGACTTCAGTGTAATCTGCCCTACATTTGTTCATTAGCAGATGACTAATGCTGTGTAATGTAATTTACACAGCCACTGTAGAATCTGTATTGCTAGTGAAATTTGTCATCATTACGGGTTGCTGTTTTGCTAATTGGGTTTATTTTGCTCTCTGTACCACCAATTCACCACATAAAAATAAATATACAGGTTACAGATATCCTGAATGGATTTGATGTCAGCTGCTAGAAACATGCGAACACAAATTTTTATTTGTTTTTCAGATGAAACCTGTCCGTCAAATATGTGGGACTGCAAGAACCGCGGCGTAAACGGTACACAGTGTGGCCAGATCGTCTGGAGGCTGGAGGCAGGGCCGTACTTCCTTGAAGGTGAGTGAAATTGCAGCCAACAGCTGACCTCCACCTTGATGTTATAAAATATTTAATGGACTAGGAGGTTAGACAGAAGTTTTTTAAAACCAGCTTTCTCTTGTTTTACATTCTTGGTGCTCAGAATTCAGCTGGAAATGCAGTTCTTTTTTTGGTATAAAATATAATGCTGACTCTACAAATATGATGGGCAGATTTGTTATGCTGGCACTTTCCTGGTTATCTCTTCTAGCTGAGACAAGGATCTGTTTTAAGTACTATCATGGAGTAAGCGGAGCACTGAGAGCCACAACTCCCTGCATCACAGTCAAGAACCCCAGAGGCTCGGTCAGTGTGTGTGTGTGTGTTCCTTTGATATCATTATAGCTCACAAAAGCACTTGATATAAATCTATATTTGGGGTCAGTAAAATAAAATAAAAATCTGTACTGTAGTTACTGTAGCTGTCTTGTTTGCTACAGGCCAGATTATGATTGGTAAAGGTTATACAGTACATGAGGTGCTAAGTGCTAAATGGCTGTTTGACTGCATCCTCACATCATGTGTTTGGAGGTCGGGCGTTTCTCAGTTCCCATAAGTGCTGGCCATTTATCATGTCGCTGGATGGATGTAGGGAACTCAGTCATATAGATATGGGAGCTTCTTCCCTGCATAAATGCCTATTATTTATTACTGTAAGTCTGAGTTTATTACATAAGAAGACTGGTTGTATGTTGCCTCTCATATCAGTTTGTGTTTTAGGTTGACGGTCAAGGTGAAGGACAGCAAGCTTCTGACAGCAGCCGGAAATTAGTCAGCTTTACCCTATCAGGTAATTTTTTTTTGTGCGTAAGAGAGAGAAGGCAATGCTCAAATGATGATTTATGCTTTTCAAATAACTGTTAGTGACTTATAATGCTGTTATCCTACTGGCAGATTTATTCAGGCTGATTTTATTGCTAATTGGACTGTTGTTTGTTTTAGATGTCCGGGCTGTGGGGCTGAAGAAGGGGATGTTTTTTAATCCAGACCCTTATTTGAAGATGAGCATTCATCCTGGCAAGAGAAGTTGCTTTCCGACATTTTCTCATCATGGCCAAGAGAGACGATCTGGCATTACAACTAACACTACTAATCCTGTGTGGCATGGAGAGGTGACACACACACACACACACACACACACACACACACACAAAGAGAAACAAACTCACCAATGCAGTGCATGAAAATACAGCTTTCCAAATTCTTTCTTTGTGTTTTCCATCTAGAAACACACTTTTGTGGCTCTTATGACAGACGTCTTAGTGGTTGAGGTTAAAGACAAGTTTGCCAAAAGTCGACCCATTATTAAGCGCTTCCTGGGTCAACTAAACGTTCCGGTTCAGATGCTGCTGGAGAGACACGCATCAGGGTGAGCCGCATGGCAGCATCTCATCTGATCATCATCAGACTATAATGTGTTCTGACCATAAACACTGCTGTTATGTTCAGAAACACAATTTAACACACTATAACTAATCAGCAATGCACTACTGTACAAAATCTTGGGGTTGAGAAGATTGTTTAAATTTAGTTTGAAAGAAATCTCTTATGCTCACTTAAACTACATTTATTTGATTAGAAATGCAATAAAACAGTTTTTACAGTTTAAAATGGCAGTTTTTTATTGTAATATTAGAAATTTTAAACAAAAAATTGTAAATGCATTTTGTAATTCATCAAGGATGCACTGAATATGTATTTGTATTGTATAAAATACATTTGTATGTTAAGAAGTATTTTGAATACACGCTATTTTACTTTCACTTTTCATCAAAGAATCTTGAGATTTCCACAAAGATATTAAGCAACACAAGTTTTCAACTGTTTTTAATATTTTAAACTGAAATTAGTTTTCTCAATATTACTGTTTATCTGTATTTCATAAAATAAAAGCAGCCTTGGTGAGCTTAAAAGGCTTTTTCAAGAACATTCAAGAACAAAATCTTACCAACTTCACACTTCAGCACTCAGTGTGTGTAAATAAATATGTGTGCTTATATGGCTTCAGGAACCAATCACTGAGCTTCTCTCTATGTCGTCGTTTGCCCACTGATCATGTGAGTGGTCAAATGCACTTTAAAGTGGATGTCACATCTATGGGCCAAGATGGTAAGATCACATGCACATTTTACGCTGACTAAGCTGTAAACTATTTTTTTTTTATGGTTTTGAAATTATTTTACCCACTTCTCATAGACGTTTCCCCTGAGACGATTCTGGGGGCAGCTGCCCTCAATGGAGCTCCTGGAACCCCTTCAGATGATGAAGAGCTGCCCCATCCTCTCCCTGTCTCATCAGCAGGCCCTTCCCCCACCGGCTCCCTGAGGTCCCATAGAAATGGGGAAGGAAGCAGCATTCCCTCCCCAGACACAGAGATGTACGGCACTACCCTGGACGATGAAGCCCCTTCTTCACCAGACCCACTCCAGGTTTCTTTCAGTGAGCAGCTTGATGCCATTGATGCACCTAAGGGTCCAGGAGATAGGCCTTTTGGGGCAGCTTCTCCCAAACTACGATCCAGCTTTCCCACACATACCCGCCTCAGCGCTATGTTGCATATTGACTCAGATGAAGACGAGGAAAGGTCCGCTGCTACGGAGGCTAGCCTGGCTAGCTTGGCTAGCCTGGCTAGGACTCTGAGCACCCCCCCAAATCCACCAGTTACCGAAACTTTGCTTGAAAGAACTTTAGAGGAGCCTCCAGAAGAGGCTGGCCTGGAGTCTGAAATAGAGACTCTGAATATAGGAAAAGAGGTGGCTCCTGAGCCAGAGGTTGTGCCGAGTTCAGTGGCCCCTGAGGTGGAAACGGCCAGTCTGATAGGGAGGCAAGAGGAAGAGGGGGAGGAAGTGGAGGCCGAGGAGGAGGAAGATGGGCTGGCACCCAGTGAAGAACTGGCAACTGAAGTAGATATTTCTTCAATGGCATCTGACTGCTGCTCGGGGCTTGTGTCTGCTTCTCAGGTCAGTTGCAGGTTTACGGAAAGAAGGCCTTTTTCATTTAAGTGAGTAAATGACAATTAAAAGTGCCCAGTCTTTTTACAAACCTTGTTTAAAACAGTGCTGTCATTGTTAACTAAAGCAAATAAAAATCATTAAAATCATTAAAACTTTTTTTTAAGTACCAAAATTTAATTACTGCAAAATTACTGAAACCTAAACAAAATAAAAGCTCATTTCAAATATTAATAAATGCCATAATACATCATTTTAATAAATATTTATTATTGAGAATGATACATGACAGGCTCATGCATGACATTTAATCACCCTTTCATTTTTTTACATGTATGCCCTAAAATATCAGAATTTATAAATTAAGAATACTATTATGAACAGAAACAGAAAAGTGTGAATAAATACTAATCTAAAAATATATCATTGAAATATAAAACTAATAGTAAACATTATAATCTTCCTATTCTAATTCGATGTTTATAGGAGGCAGAACAGGGGGCAGAGGCAGCCATTGACCCAGGGGGAGAAGATCTTTCAGATGACCCACCCACAATTTATGAGGTTGCTGAAGAAAGTGTTCCAAACAATGAGCTAGAGAGGGATGCCCCAAAACCAGAACCATCAGCCAACGAGGAAGAGGAATGTGAAGATGTGACTGAGGACACAATGTCCAGAAGATGGAGCCTGGAGGCGACAGCCGGTGTGTCACAGGAGGATGAAGAAGAGGAGGAGTTAATGCCATCAGTAGATGGAGAATCTGCAGATTCTGAAACCTTCATTACTGAGACAGAATCAGAATTAGGTATTCTTAGAATCATTGAGCTGCTCTTTGCTTGACAGTTACTTTTAAGATGAAAAAGGAATCAGGAGTTCTGTCTAGAAAAGATGCTGATGCTACATGTAAAATATTGCAGGTGTCCCTCAGATCAACGGAGATCAGCGTGTTCGTTCTCTTCCGTCTGTAAGACAAGACATCCACCGATACCAGCGTGTTGACGAGCCCTTACCTCCCAGTGAGTGTGTGTATGTGTTTCTGTTTGGCTGCATGTGCTTCCATGTCTTTTATGTGTGTGTGTAAGTGTAAGTGCATTTCTTATGTGGTATTTGTTTGTGAAGACACTTTTTCCAAATTACTGAATATCAGGTACCATCGCGCTTTACATTTTAATTTCCCTTTGTTCTTTCCTCAGACTGGGAAGCTCGTATTGACAGTCATGGCCGTATATTCTTCGTGGATCATGTGAACCGCACCACCACATGGCAGAGACCCACTGGCCCACCTGCTCCTCAGGGTCTGACCCGCTCCAGCTCCATACTGCAGATGGAGCAACTCAACCGCAGGTTAGATAATTAACCTATATTCACATTTCATATTACAAAGCTAAAAATGAATATTCTCCTAAAGTTTTTGTGAATCAATTTAAAACATTCTAAGAACAGCCTTTACAGGCTTGCCATACATTAAGCTTCTTCTGAAGTGCTTGATGACAAAAACTGCTTGCCATGCAGCAAAGTTGCGGTCACTTTTACCACATTTAAAATTCAGCAGACAAAATGCACTCATTTCGATAGGAATCCTGATATTTCATGAGAAGGGCATGTGAAGCGAAAGATTTCCCAGCATGGATTTTTCATTTGTGTGATGTCTGTATTGCCTCTCTGGCAGGTATCAGAGTATTCGTAGAACAATGACGAGTGAAAGGTCTGAGGAGCAAAGAGTGGATGATCCTCCGTCTGAAGAGACAGAACTGGTGCCCCACTCCATCGGTGGTAAGCTGTCAATCGAAGTGCGAACTACAGATGATGGTGTTTGGGAAAGTAAATGATCACTCTGTTGAGATGAATGCAAAATGGGGCAATGTAGATAGAATAATAGGATTTTGTTCAGTCTGTGCTTGTTGATGTGTCTGTTCTTGTGTAGAATACCGAAGGGACGGCATTATGGGTCAAGCCAACTCACGTTCCCGTCTGGCTTTGCTACTTCAGTCTCCTGGTGCAAAGTTCCTCTCCAGTCCAGACTTTTTCTCTGTTCTGCATTCTAATCCTGTGAGCTAAAGCACAAAGAGACACAGATATCAGTGTTCACACACACACTCATCAAACTAAATCATTGATAAACTGAATGGCATTATTACAAAGCTACAGAGCACCACACACACACATAAAAAAATAGCTACAAAGAAACAAGTTGTGGGAACTAATTCTTAATTTGTCACCACAATATAATTACAACGTATTTTTGCATGTCATACATGGAATAAATAAATCAAAACAATGTGCATTATATTATATAATATTATTTTCAAATACATTTTATCTAACATATTTAGCTATATTGTAATGTTTTCCTCTATTTTAAATTCTGTCTCATTTAGGTTCAGTTTTGTTTTCGCCTGATTGCTTTAAATGGGGACTCCTGAGCTTCTAGCCATCTAACAAAGATTTCATGCATAAATTTCATATTCCAGTCCTCTCGTGTCATTTTTCCTGCGTTCAGTAACTAACTGTTGTTGGAAAATGGTGCTAATTTCCCTTCAGAGTGCCTACCGCATGTTCACAAGTAACACATGTCTGAAGCACATGATCAGTAAAGTTCGACGGGACGTCCAACACTTTGAGCGTTACCAGCATAACCGAGACCTTGTCAACTTCCTCAATCTGTTCTCAAACAAGCAGCTGGAGCTGCCACGGGGCTGGGAGATGAAACACGACCATACTGGAAAGGTGTGTGTTTGTATTTTGCCTCCCTCGGGAATTGTGCACCTGTTCTTTCTTTGGGGCCACTATGAGTAGTCTGACGGGACAAACTGTACAGACAGAAACTGAAAGACGAGTTTAGGATGTAGGCCCATCTGGTGGTCTTCCTAATGCCTTAATTAGTGTCTCTGACAGGAACAATGAACAGATGCTTGTCTTATTTATTCTTATCGGCCTGTCCGTTCTGTAAACTTCTGCTGATGTCTCACAGATGGTTCTTTGCTCACACTCTCTGTCTTTGTGTCTATGCGCCACAGCCCTTCTTTGTGGATCATAACTGTCGTGCTACAACATTTATTGACCCACGGCTGCCCTTACAGAACTCCCGGTCCAGCGGCCTGCTGGCTCACCGACAGCACCTGTCCCGCCAGCGCAGCCACAGCGCAGGAGAGGTGAGAAGTAGTTCTGTATACAGTACAGATTTCTGTAATCACTTTCACTGATATACATTTTTGAATGGTAGAGTCATCAACTTCATCATCAAATTTTGTCAGTTGTGTTTCTTTTTGTATTGCTTCACTGCTCAAAGTGAAATCTCATTGCACCTAGGCAGGGTTTTTTTTATGTGCTGTCAAGTTTCCTAGTGACTATAAAACTAAATTAATTGCTTGTACCTTAAAAAACACATGCCCAATTTTGGAGAATTTGTAAATCTGGTTGGCCGAGGAATAATATTTTAATCCAAAAATATAGCTTTGCCCAGCTTGACCATATCTCTACACTTAAACCTAACCTTTACCATGGGTAATCCTTAAAATCAGAGGAAATTATAGGTGAATGACACTGATGTACAAGTACCGAACACTGATTGTAAGCCTAAACTGGTTCTTCAAATCTAATTGGTTAATCATAATGTTGATCCAGGGTCAACAAAGATGTTGATTCGGGAACATGTCACACTTGGTAAAATTCTGCCTCAAAAACAATAAAGGGGTGTATAAAGAAATATACACTGAAGTCATGAGGCCTCCTCTTATGTTTCAGGTTGCTGATGACTCTCGCTCTCCGAGTCCTCCTGTCCAGGGCCGATCATCAAGAAACAGTCAGTATCAGGACTTGGTGCCTGTAGGTGAGTGTGCACTCGGATGTTTACAAAAGTGTGCACACACTGACATATCGTGACACACATCTGTGTTTTTACAGCTTATAATGAGAAGATTGTCGCCTTTCTGAGACAACCCAACATATTTGAGATTCTGCAAGAAAGACAGCCGGAGCTTGTGAGAAACCACTCCCTTAGGTACAGTTTTCTGTTTGAACAACAGATGTCGTCAGAGTGCAGAATTTCTTGCTGTATTTTGAAGAGATTGTGCTATAGTTATGTACAGTTATCATTATAGCTGATTTCTAAAAGATGTCTCATGTTTTAGAGAGAAGGTTCAGTTTATCCGCAATGAGGGGCCAACTGGGTTGGCCCGTCTGTCCAGTGATGCAGACCTAGTTATGTTGCTCAGGTAAGTGTGTGTGGCATTCGTGTCATATTTATTACAGCTAAACATATGCCTGCTTGTTTCCCTTTGCTTGAGATACGCATGCATTAGTTGACTGTGTACTTCACACTACCAGTGTACTTAATTACAAGATTTTTCTGAAGAAAATACATTTATTCACCAAGGACAAATTAAATTGATCAAGCGAGACAATAAATATGATTATGATTAAAAACACGGAGATGGATTATTAGTAAATATAAGAAAATATGACTTCAAATTAAAGCTGTTTTTTTTTCTTTTTTCTTCATCAAACAATCCTAATAAAATGTATGACAGTTTCCACAAAATGTTAATCAGCACAACTATATTGTCTACCATGACAATATAGAAGTGCTGACTAAAATGTATAAAACAAATAATAATAAAAAATGAAATAAGTAGCAAATCAGCAAGAAGACTATTTGTGACAGATTTGCCTAATAAGATAACATTTTAATCTTTGGTCAAATAAATGCAGGCTTGATGAGCCTAGGGAATCTATTTAAAAAAAAAAATCTTTAAAACTTAAATCAACCCCAAATTGTGAATGGTACAGTATATGTAAAAAAGAAAAAAAGCTGTGTACATATTTTATGACAGCCTGACTTTGTACACCTAGCTCAGGGTTAGAATACACACACCTGTTACCTGGCCCTCTCTCCTTGCAGTCTGTTTGAAGAGGAAGTGATGTCTTATGTGCCGCCCAATGCCTTACTGCTCTCCAGCTACTGTCATGCCTCCCCACAGAGCTCCCCTGGTGAGACGTCACATGACCCAGACTTACATTTTAACTAATAATTCCCTGTCTTGCCCCTTTCCCTGCTTTGTATCCTCCATTACAAGACTAAATAACGAAAGAGGAAGACCCTGTGAACTAATCTGTATGTTTATCTGATCACGCATGTGTTTAAAACAGTTATTCTGATTGTGATATATTTGCTTTTAATTTTTAGATTAAAAGTTAGTTGTATTGTGGATGGATTTGCCAAGGTAGGTTTCAACCCACTTTTCATTCTAGCTATTCACATCTTTTCTTGCTCACAGGAACTCCACGAGCCAATGCTCGAGCCCCTGCACCCTATAAGCGGGATTTTGAGGCCAAACTAAGAAGCTTTTACCGCAAAATGGAAACCAAGGGCTACGGGCAGGGGCCAGGAAAAGTGAAGTGAGTTACATCTTAAAAAACTTTTCATAATTCTCCATCAGCAGCAAGCATCTGATGCCCACCAGTTCGGTGGTTGGTTGAAAGAAATAGAATTCTGTCTAATGGTAAAATTCTAAAATGTAGTCAAATATAGTATAAATATAGTCATGAATATCGTTTTTTTTTAACTTTAGCTTCCATAACCAAGAAATTAGCATTGCAATCTTTAAAGGTGCCATAGAATGCATTGAAAGAATATTTTAAATTGTTCTCTGATACGTACATAGATGGTATGTAGCTTAGGTAAGGGGAGAAAATGCCCAGAAACGGTTTTACAGGTCCATTTACAACCCTAGAATTTGACCC
>JAUMHQ010071205.1:0-14544 GCA_032361165.1 Enteromius paludinosus | reverse complement strand
TGCACTTACTGCATTCAAAAGTAGACATTTCAAGCTTTCTATAGATACATTTCTCATGTCTGTGTGTTTTGTTTTCGGAGTTAGACTTCATTTTAGCGATGGCTTTTTATAAACAACAACAGTAGATTTATGTTAGCATGCATCATTAATAAGTAGGGATGTGACGAGTTCCAACTGGTCTCGCAAGAATGTGACATTCTCCTCGCAAAACTTTTTTTTTAAATTTACATTAGAGCTGCATCATTATTCATTAAATAATTGTAATATTATTAACCTGAATGACAACAATTCAGCAATGTTTAATATGACCGTTACACATGATGAGCGTCAGTGGAGCATGAGAGGCACGTTTTGTCGCTGCCCATGAAAATGAGTTGGTAAGCATAATAAAAGCTGGCTCTCCATGTATGTCCGTCACTGATATAGACAGTGACAAAACAAAAGTTAAAGATTCAAATCTGCATTTATTCTGCTGCTGATCCAGAAAGAGCAACACAAACTGTATTTTAACCACACATAATTATTTTTGTAACAGATATTTAAATAACAGAAGGACTAGTATAAAAGTTCATATTTTGTTATAAACAATTATTGACTACAGTAATGTTCAAAACGAAAGTGCCATAAATCTGGGTTATGAACTTCCGTTCACTCACCACCAGAGGTCACCCGCTCACCACTGTACTGTTGGACTTTTACAAACTCCATTGCACAGATTGGTTACACCTGCATTCACTTACACACTCTCACCTGATTACACATTTCATACACATATGTGAATGAGATGTTTTGCATTGCTTGAGGCAAATGGTGGTCACACTAGATACTGACTGGTTTTTGAACAAAACATCTCAAAGAGTTAATTCACCCCACAATATAAATATTCTGTTAATTTATTCACCCTCAAATGGTGGTCACACTAGATACTGACTGGTTTTTGAACAAAACATCTCAAAGGGTTAATTCACCCCACAATATAAATATTCTGTTAATTTATTCACCCTCAGGCCATCAGCAGAACTGTAAAGAATTTTTTTTTAGGTGAAACCTTTCTCCTTGGCAATTAATGTAATGCACGAGTATTGCTGCCAGTGTTTGAGCACATCAATACCCATGATACAATGGTCTGTTAAAAAAAATTACATTATTTATAACATTAGTACCTTTTCACAACCTGCTTTTCAATGTTGGAAGTAGTGCCCATGGCTGCAGTTTATCAGCAATGAATTACTTACATTATAGCTCCCAACGTTGTAGACACATATATTAACAATAGCCAAGTTTCCATCCAGTTTTTACGCTGTTTTGTTATCGACAAAAAAAATTAGCGAAATTTGTGGTCTCCAGCCTGTTTCCATCCAACTGGCCTTTTACCGATAAAATGGTGTGCGTGATGACTTAAAAAAACGAACTGTCGCATAAGTTTTGGTGTATCGCAAAAAAAATCCTGCCCTTAAGCTGTTTCCATTCAATTTCACCTATTGCGCAAATTATATGTAAGTCTTTTCTTAATCCCTTTGGGGAGAAAAAATAGCCCATTATTAAATTATGGAGGCACACATAAAAATAACAAGTTTAAGATTCAATGTTTTTGCACTTTGTTATATTTAGATACTCCAGTATCAAGCCATTCAGTTGTTGTTTTCCTGATCAAATGTTATTAGACTGTATTGGAAATAGGAATGTTAATTTAGGTTATTTTATTATTAACCGACAAGATTATGCTAAATTACAAGTAAATTAAATTAAATTAATACGTGACTGTAAAAATATGTTAATTTGTGTCCAGGGATGAATTTTATACACGAAACAAGCAGCATAAACAGAACATAAGGCTCACGTCATATCACGCACAGAGCTTGAGCGAACAGAGAAAAACATAAGCTATTAAAGAAAAAAATAAGCCAAATATATATTTTTTGTAAATAAATAATAAATTAACAAAACGAAAGAAAAAACCCCCCACAACAAGTAGCAGCCTATAAGCTGAATTACAGTTCATTCTTGTGACGCGCTCTTGAAAGCAACATCCTATTATTTACAGAAGCACAACTGTTTTTATTGCTAATTTACACCAATAAAATAAACGAGTAATTTATGAAAAGTTTTCTTTTAGTCTAATTTTTGAATGAGTGTGTGTCCATTTTTTAAGAGGAAAAAAATCAAGTGTTCTTGCGGGCGCCGCGCGCAGTAACGCATTAAACAACCAACTGTACAATATAATATCCTGGACAAAATTCAGACTAATAAATTTTAACTTTTAAAGTAATTATAGGAAACATCTAATTAATATATTTATGTTTGAGAGGTAACTCATCCTTTTATCATATGTACAATTTGAGATGCAATAATATAAATATGATTCAATGCGCTTTTAAAAGAGGCTAAGGTGGTTTGACACGAGCAACACCAAGAACACAGACGCTGCCAGACTAATTCTGTAATGTGACACTACATTTATTTGCTTTAATGCCCTTTTTCTCGACAAAAGGTGTTTCCAAACAGTTTTTTGCGACATTTGAAGTATCGATATAGAATTTATGCGCTAAAGCTAAACAGAAAAATACTGTGTCGACATTTGCATTTCCATCAGCTATATCGCTAAAATATTTGAAGCGCTAAATATTTTTCCGCAAAAATGCCTTGGATGGAAACATGGCTATTGACTGATAATATATGGAAGTGGTTCTCAATCCTGTTCCTATATTATATCCAAAAATCGACTGATCTAAAAGATTAAACTTGCAGAAGCTAAAATATCATATCATGATTCAATAAAACAGATATAGTGAATAAAGTTAACCATAAACAACTGAATTTTTGCTGGTTCTCTCAGACAGACTCAGAGTATATTATCAGATTAAATATGCTCCTAAATATTCATAATAATCAAACAGAGCTAATCAACGGTGGCCGAGAGGGCTCAATGCGCTGCAACTTAAGAAAACACAAGCAAATACGCCTTACTCAGCTGGCTGCCATTTTGATTCGAAAACGAGGCTGTGAGGGTAAACAGGTAATCGCAACAACAAGACATGGCTGTGTGGACCACAAACCTATTTTCTTTCTCCTCTTTAAGCTCCACTATGTCACTTGTTTACTCAGTGTTCATTAATTTCTGCTTTTTTCCCTGATTTTATTTGTCTTGATGTTTCAAAATGACTCGCTTATGTGCCTTTTTTCAGCGAGCCAGAGCAAACTGCCACTGTCATGAATGACAGGGAATCCTCGCTTAAAAATAAACATTCGACTGCATATTGAAAATAAAATAAAATCAGAACGATTTAATACAAGCAAATGTCTCATTAAAAGAGTTTAAAAAAAATCTAAGCCTACTTTTATTGCTGTTTTTTTGTGTTAAGAATGCCACAGACGTTTTTTTATTTTTACATTAACTTCACCAACATAGCATGATGTGAGAACATTCTGTAAACGTCCCAAATGTCCTCTTTTTAAAAAAACCAAAATAGGACGTCCCCTTACAGTCATATAATAGACATTGACCACCAGCACGTTCATAACCAAAGAGGATGTTTTCAGGAACATCCCTAATGTTCTGTAAAGGTTCAGGACTTTCATCACCTTTGAAGAACTTTTAGGGAACATTGCGCAAGGTTGCAAGAACGTCCCCTCCTACGTGGGGATGTTCCACTTTGTGAACAAATAATTTTGAACCGATTGAAAAGATTCATTTTCATTTAGAATAGGCCTATATTCAGTTCCTGAGATACTTGGTTCAGCTTGTATGAAAATCTCTCTGTTTCAGATTGGATGTTAACATTTTGACATACTATTACTGGTAGCACTGATCTGCACATAGGCCACACCAATTTCTGGTTCCATGATCTTGTGTTTCTTACATTCCACATAATCATGGAGCAAATGTTACCTTAATTATAATTTCCTTAATAACCATTTGCAGAATTAACAAGAAATGAAAGATGCCACAGTATAATAACACCAGCATACAGTAGCTTACATAAATGTTGTTAGGCTGTACAAAACAAAATTGCATCAATAATTTCGGGTCGGCACAGAAACGAAATACCTTTAAATTAATGTTTCTTCACATTTCGCTATGGATGTGTGCTTTTTGTCCTTATGAGTTTTGTTGATGTGTTATTAAAGAATACACAACTGCAAATATGTAACAGAATATTTACAAGATCAGAATTGGCTGGCAGTCCTGCTTCCAGTGCAATGTGTTGTAGTAATGAATAGTACTTGTGTCACAACTGACGGCTCGTAAACCCACGCTCATGCTTCCTTGCAGGCAGAGAGGACGCTGAATCAGGAACTCAGAACAAACAAGACATTTATTAAATGAAAACAAAAAAACAAAGGAATGTGCGACAAGCAAAGCAGAGTATCCAAGCAGACATGCAACATTAATGACAGGCAAAGATACAAGACATGGGACGTGGTATTTATACATAAGATGATGACATTGAGGGGTGGAGAACATATCTGTGACCATGACAACACATGAGGTGGGTGGAAACGAGAGTTCATTCATAATTAGTCCATACAAGAAAACGGAGACATGAAACACAGACATAGTTCATGGATGGCTGGAGTGTCATCCAAATCTGGACTGACACATCCAGCTGATCGTTACATAGCCCCTCAAAGGGGTGGCTTCCAGACACCCCAAACCCACCAGGGCGGGGCAGATGGCGGAGAAGTCCACTTGGGCAGAGCAGACGACGCCCTCCAAGGCGCAGCAGAAGGAGGTGACGCCCTCCAGGGCAAAGAAGGTGGCGGAGAAGCCTACTTGGGCGGAGCAGACGGAGGAGAAGGCCTCCAGGGCGGAGCAGGCGGCGAAGAAGCTGACCAGACTGTGAAACCATCCTCCAGGGTCAACCAGACAGCGAAACCATCCTCCAGGATGGCCGGGAGACCCACCTGGGCTCACCAGTCATCTCCAGAGGTGGTGCAGCCACTGGCGGACCCGGCAGAGTCAATCACGGACTCAGGCGGTTTGGGCCATGGGGCCTCACTGTCTTCACAGGGCTCCAGTGATAATGAATGAATGTCTGGCAGATCCGGCCACCATGGATCTGGATCACAGATCGGCTCTGGCGATAATGGACCCAAATTGCAGACCAACGTTTCAGAATTCAGCTCCTCGGACCGTTGTTCAGGGCTGAGACCCATTAACTGCGGTGTGGGTACTGCGAGGTTCGACAATAGCTCTTTAGGCTGCGAAACCAGGACCGGCTTGACATGACACGGCCCCTCATACTGTGCTACCCTTTAATGAATGGCAGGAAACAGTGAGGGCTTTCAGCAGCTCATCAGGCTGCGTAACTGGGACAGACTGGACTGAACACGGCCACTCGTAACGAACACGGCCCCTCGTTACTGAGTGATTGGAAATTGTAAGGGCCTTCGACAGCTCTCCTGGCTATGACCTAAGGTTGGGATCCATCGCTAGTGGATCAGGGATCGCTAGGATGGATGGCAGCTCTTCGAGCTGTAAAACATGTACCGACTGAGCCTCATACAGCACTCCTGGCTGTAAAACCGGTACTGACTGAGCTATAAACAGCTCCTTGGGCTGCAACACTGGGACCAACTGGGCAGAACACGGTTGGGTCGGCCGTAAAACGGGACTAGAACCCGTTCTTTGCGGTTTAGAGACAGAGAGTCCTTTTGAAGGATTTGGCAACTGCACTGGCTGGAGTGTACACGGCCCCTCTCGCCGTGAAACAGGATAAAAAACAGTATTTTGCGGTTTGGGAACTGCGGGGGTTTCAGACAGCACTGGCAACCGCACCTGCGGGTTGGGCACCGCAGGGGATTTCGGCGGCGCTGGCATTCCTGATGCCAGAATGTCGTTCGCTGCTTCAACCACCACGCGAGCTGGAAGATTCCCTGGCTTTCCCTTGCTTTGTCCATAGGAAAGACCGCTGGAGGAGGATTCGGGCTCGGCTGGACGGGGTGATGTCAGAGGGGGACCCCGCCGGATTGCCAAACGGGAAGTTGAGGATTTCGTCTGGGTATTCCCGTGTGCCGATGGTGTTGGCGCACAGGGCCGTGAATGCAGACCCGAAATCTGCATGATGTGCATGTTCGGTGTGAACAACATCTCAATGTCATTGAAATCTGGACTGACACATCCATCTGATCGTTACAACTAGCCTGTGTGTTTTCTACAGTACAAATAGTTCTTTTGTTTTTCCACAGGACATTTGCAGTTAACAGTGATTTTATGTACGCACTTTCTTGCTACTGTGATTGTTTATAGGACATTCCTGTTTACTGTGAATTTTACAATACTTGGAAGAGGCGAGGCTAGGGTTTGGAGAGCCTTGTTGATGATGTATTTGTCCGATCAGATGTAATTCTTAAACGCGCTGAACTACCAGCAGCCGAGCAGTTGGATTTGTTGTTGGGACATCCCTTTTTTTGGCAGCAGATGTATCGGCCCTGATTCTAAAAGAATGGGAGGAGAAGTTCCCTGCAGGGATGCCAGATTAAAGGAGGATATCTTTAAGGTGTTTTTGAAACCAAAAGTGGGATGCTGGTATATTGGAGTCATCTAAAAACAGGGGGTCAGAGGTAGATGAGGAAAGAGATTTCCTGTATTGCAGGAAAGCAATGAAGGTTCGGTAAGGGCTAATGGGGGATTCTAGTCTGAAAATGTAAATAAACTGGCCTTTTTTGAATTGGTCCGTTTTGCTTCTTGTGATAAAGAAGGAGATTGTATCATTGTCTAAAATGAATAGGTCTGAAATGGTGGGGTGGAAATTCTCTATGGTGTGGCCAAAAATTTATTTATGGAACAATTGGATACCGCTTAGGTATCCTTTGATAGAGCTGATTAGCATGTTTTTGATGGAGTTTAGGAACAAAATGAATGAGGTTAGGAGGGAGAAATCGGGAATTTGAATGTTGAATTGGTGATGGAAGGATTTAAATGATTTCCAGGTTGTGAGGTATGATTGCAGAGTTCTTGGGGAGACCGCTTGGAGGATGGAATCTAAGGATGCTTCCAGAAGAGGTCTTAGGGGATGGTTCAGGGGAATATGAGTTGAGAAAAGGGAGGAACTGGCATTGGCTGTGTTTCTGCTTCTGGGGCCAATGTCCTGAATTTCTGGAAAGCAAAGCGAGAGAAAGAGTCAGCAATTTGGAACTGTTCTCTGGGAATATGTTTAGCTGTCAGAATAAATTGATCACAGGC
Organism: Enteromius paludinosus; assembly: GCA_032361165.1. NCBI lineage: Eukaryota > Metazoa > Chordata > Actinopteri > Cypriniformes > Cyprinidae > Enteromius > Enteromius paludinosus. The sequence continues at coordinate 7,358 of JAUMHQ010071205.1, read as the reverse complement.
TGAAACCCAAATAAGCTGCCTTTGCAGAGGCATGATAGCGAGGGAATGGGAGCTGTGTTTGTTTATGGCGTGGACGGTGGCTTCGTTATAGCAAAGAATAACTATGCTTAATGTTGACCATTCTTTCTCCCAGAGGTAAGCATCGATAACGATGGGGTACAATTCGAATAGTGCGGAAGAGGTGGTTTCTTGGGGAAGATTTGCGAGCTGGGTGTGCCATGTTGATCCGAACCAGCGGTTGTGATAGAAACCAGTGAATCCGATTGAAGGGGCTGTGTCTGTGAATAATTGAATGTCAACTGGGGTGTCCAAGGACTGAGAGAAGATCGTGTTCAGAGCAGTGGGGTTTAGCCATAGTATTTGACGCTATTACAATAATTCTATAGACTTTCTCTTTTGGGAGGAATACTTGAAATTTTTGGGAGTCTACATTAATGCCTAGGAACTCTATGGAGAGGCTGGGTCCTGAAAAGGAAAAGACTTTTTGGACTTTGGTAAGAATAGTGGCTGGGATATCGTTGGGGGGTGATACGACGAGAAAATCGTCAAGGAGGTGGATGATATGGGGAATTTGATAGCTTTTAATTAGAATCCAACAGATGGCTTCCGAGAGCATATCGAAGATTTTCTGACTGCTTTAGCAGTCGAAAGTGAGGCAAACTGCAAAGTAAAAATTGTTGTGCCAATGGATGCCAGAAATCGGGGTGAATGGGCATAACTTTAAATGCTGAGGTTATGTCTACTTTTGCCATCCAGGCTCTGCGTCCGACTTCTTTAATCATAGCGATGGCTTGGCCTGTGTTTCCTTGATAATTCAAGGAAAATTCGTCAATTGGGATAAGGCTGTGAATATCGGGGATCGCTGAATTTTGGGGGGAAGACAGGTTGATGATATTTTCGGGTTGCGATCCCGATTGGGCTAGCGTGGAAGACATCGAATGGGGGGGGGTGAAAAAGGGGCTGATCATAAAATATGATTTGAAGTCCTTTTTAATCAGGAGGTCAACCGTTTCGGGCTCGGTATTGGCGGACTGTAGATTGTGACAGATATGCATTTGAGATGGGAGGCAGCTGACACCTGGGTGGAATCCATGCTTTAAACCTGTTAAGAGATAATCAGAAAGGTTAGGGTCTGGATGATTCAGCAATTCCAACTGCAAACGTGAAATATTAGAGGAGATAGAAGAGATCTATATCTGCACCTGCTAAAATTTTATAACGGATAGCTGATGAGATGGGGATGAGTTCCAAGGCGAGCGCATTAGCAGGCAAGTTAAGTGTTGCCTGACACTCAGAAGAGCATTTTTTTGGAGGAGATTTTTTTCCACAAGAGGATTGTTTACAAAAAATAAAGATTTACAACTAAACCACAGAAATGTTTGTTCCTCAGTTTCTTCACAAATAAGTGCTACAGCATCATGCTTTTGTTTAATAAATCTTTGAGGTGCGTGGGGTGTGTATCTATCTTAAGCTGGGCTCACCTTTTGCGAAGTCCTTTGGGATTGAACTTGTCAGATTGTACGAACATGAACCTGCAAGACCATGCGCTAAAACTTGTGACACTGCCAGGGGTCAAATTTTATTGCAACGGCCATTCATCAACTGTCGGTGAATATGTCAAACTAACCATCAAAGACTACAAAGATTTTAGGCTAGGATTATAGGTCTAATTTAGGAATTTCAAGAAATCAGCTTATTTAGACATTTGCAACATGACAAAAAACTTGCTCAGAAAAGCTAACAATTATACAGTGAAGTAAAACAGTCCCTCTACTGCCATCGTGAAAAGAGAAGTAGAGGTTTTATGTAGCATTTTAAACCTACATTTCAGATTCAATAAAATACATAATGTAGTAAAATGTATATCAGTTTAAGACCATCCCTTAATGAATGTTTTTCTAACATTAACAGATAACGATACAATCCTAACATGAAAAATATTTGGACTTGGGTCCAACCTAAGAAATGACATGATAGACCACAAGATAAGCAGTCCATGAGATGAGAAGTCCATGAATATGTTAACATGAACATAGCTTAAGATGATATGATATGATATGATACATGCACTTGTGACAGATTTTACTTAAATGGTTATTTATTACTTTTGTATGTTTGTTTGTTGAGTTTGTTTGTCCATAAAAAGAACGTTCTTCTTGAATACATTCTTAATTTTGCTGGATGTTATTTATGAATTATTGCTACTATATTTTACTTTTCTTCTCCAAATACCCTGAACATTTACATACAGCAGCACTTTGCATTGCCAGTACATGCTTCAGTGATTTGAAAGTGTTAAAAAGCCAGTGAGTTTAACACAAATTAGAATCATCAGAATCACAGAACAACAATGACTTCCATCATAATATTTGTCTTAGTGCTTGCTGTATTTCATCAAGGTTTGTATAATTAGACTAGCTCTTTATTGCATAAACATACATGTGTCATACTTTTGTATTTCATGGTATATGTGACTCTTTTAGAGTGCCGAGGACAGGTCGTCATCACTCAGACACCATTAACAACAACAGCTAAACCAGGACAAGAAGTAAAAATAAACTGCAAAGCCAACAGACCAGTGCATCTTAATGACCATATGGCTTGGTACTTCAGGGAGTCTGGAGAAGCTCCTAAACTACTCATATTCCGTGCCACACATCGATTCACTGGAGTTCCTTCTAGATTCACAGGAAGTGGACATGGAGCAGACTTTACTCTGACCATCAGTGGAGTCCGGCCTGAAGATACGGGACATTACTTCTGTCACAGTGATCACACTGGAGGAATATTCACACAGTGATAAAGAGCCGTACAAAAACCTCTGTCACACTGCACTGCACTGATACAGCTGAGAGACACTGCTCCTGCTCAAACATCACACACATGCACACACCCTGAGACATTCAACCTCCTAGAAAAATATGCACAGCTGAAAACAAGCATTAAGACAACTTCAAAGACCAATCTTGTTCCAAACTTCATGTTCCACAATAAATAACAAAATTAGCTATTACTAAATTAGTAAAGTACTTTGGGAGGGGCAAATTGCCAAAGTAAAGTACTATAAATCCCGTCAATCTCAACCAACTGGCTGAGGCCAGCCTAAAAAGATTGACAGGACAGTTGGCGGTCCACTGCTGCATGTGGTCACAAAAGCATATCATTAACACCACATGTGTTTTTAAGCTGTGCCAATTCGGAAGAGTTTAAAGCATTCAAACACAAGATGTGGAAAAGCTCAACTGAGTGCTCAGTTATGTCTTAAGTGAAAGTAATCTTTGGAGAAAGAAATTGCGTGTGCATCATTATATTGGATTCAGTGTCTCTTAAAGTAACTGCATCTAATTTACTAGCTGCTGTCGGTGTCCTTAATGTTAATCCAAGAAATTGAAAAAAAAGAAAATCACTCACTGCTCTTTACTGAATTTCTTTTTACTTTTAAAAATAATTAATACACATTGTTTTTTGTTTTTTTTGGAAATTCAACCTTTTTACAGAATGAAAAAAATTTAAGCATTGTTGGTAATTGTTCAACTATAGCAGCGTTTCTCAATCCTGGTCCTCGCGCCCCACCGCTCTGCATATTTTGCATGTCTCTCTTTGTTAACGATAATTCTGATAATCAGCTCATTAGAAGAGAGCTCCGTGCATGAGCTGTGTTCCAATTGACATGTACCCTAAACAGTGTTCATTGCTCCCTTCTCCCTGAGCAGGTGAAATCCAATAAAGTTTACTTCACTTCGGAAAGTTCATTCACGTATTTGCGCATAATATGTGAATATGATCTAAATTACATCTCGCACATTTAAATGGACTTTGAATGGAACGTATATGTTCGCTTCGAATTGGAATCATCGCGGAACATCCAGTGATGTCCACTTCACAGGGCACAAACGTTCGTATAGAACAAATATCTGAAGCGACAAGAAAAACATACGAAATGTGCAGAGTGGTGGGGCGCGAGGACCGGGATTGAGAAACACTGAACTATAGCAAAGAAACTCTGATAATGTGTTTTGACTGTATTTTTAATTCTTAATGTGAAGACAGTTAGCACAAATAATTAAATTAAACATACAAATTAAACTATTTCAAACAGGGCCCACTGGTACTGTAACGTGGCAGGTTCGTTATACTCGTGCTCTCGCTTCCGACTGGGCAGGCAGGACACGAAAGCAGGAATTCAGGAGCAAATGGAACATTTATTTAACAAAACAATAAAAACAAGGACAGTGCAGCAAGCAGAGGTGACTGAACAAACCGACATGAAACGTCAACATCCGACACTTGGGCAAACACAGGACACGGTATTTATACACACATAATAAAGACGTAAAGGGACAACACCTAGGCACAGAAGGATGGCAGGGAGTGAACACTAATAAAGAGGCGGAGACACAAACGAGGGAAGACATGAGGAGCTGACAGGTAAATAAACATACACAGAAAAGCTCAGGGACCAAAACTGAAAACAACACATGACAAGGCAGGAGACGCCTACTGTGTTACAGGTACAAACTGCATCGGGGCCCCACAAACCCCAGCTACGGCCCTGCTTGAATGACCTGACTCCGGTGGTTTACAGTTCGGTGTTCCGAGAGGACCCTACTCTGGTCTGGTGTTCATATATTTTAAGTTTAGTTTTTTTTATGTAATATTCATATTACAAGTTTTTTCATCTAATTTTAATAGTTTATTTTAAGTCAGCTTTGTTTCAATCACTGAAAACCATTTGAAAATGGAAAACTAGTAGTTCTGGTAACTGTTGCTATTTGGAGAAGACTCTTGTTTTATAGTTGACTCTGCAGGTGTTGTCATGCTTCATTGAGAGAAGATAATTTGTGTGACATGAATTTGTGTCACATTGTATGACATTTCATACAATGTGACATTCTCAATTTATTTTAAAACATTTTGTCAGTATTTCAAATGATAACTACTGAATTAGTTTATTTAGACTTCATGACCACCCCATGTTATTTGAGAATACATGTATATAAGGACCAAGAAGAGATTCAAAGATTAAAGCTTTTATTTCAGATAAATGAGAAAAATCATAGCATGCTCTTGTATGAATTAATGAGAAAAGCAGAAGTGATTGAGGAGCGGAAGGCTGCAGCAGGTCTACTGTGAGCACTGATCTCTGGTCAGTTGTCGAGTGACAGGAAGCTGACCGCTGCGTGTAGCCTCACAGCTCACTGAGATGCTCTCCATCCACTGCTGTTTAGAGACAGTCAGGCTGCTGCTCCAGCTGTACAGACCATCCTCCTGCAGGAGCCCAGCGCTGCTGTCCTGAGACCCACTGCTGCTGCCCTCCAGTGTCCAGCTCAAGCTCCAGTCTGACGGGAAGCCCCCGCTGGCCACACACACCAGTGTCGCTGTGCTCTTTGAGGACATCTCAGCGTCGGACGGGGGCAGGACGCTTAGTTTAGGAGGAGTGATGTCTGAGAAAAGAACAGAGCAGTAGGACAACAAAAATCTGAATGATGAATATGACAAACATCAATTCTAACATCTGTTTGTATACAACTGATAAGACTAACTGAATCATATTGACAGAACTTTAATAACATAGTTGGGAAGCCATGGAGCTAGTAACTGAAAACTTTTGCACTGCTTTATGTTTAGTTGGGTAACACGTGAACTAAACACAACCACACTAACATCCAGAAAAGAGACAATAATGAAGGTAGATATTATTGAAAATTTACTCTGTTCTTGTGACAGTTATGGACTTTTTGTTTGTATCTCCACATGCTCTGTGTTCCTTATTTGTTCTAGTTTCTGTCTGCTGTCTAATTAGTTCAGTTGTGTTGGTCTAATTATCCTTGATTACCTTCCCCTTATAAGTTGCTCTCTGACGCTCAGTTTTCGTCTGTTCTCATCAGCTGTGTGTATACCTGTTTCCTGGATTTATTGTTGTTAAACGGTTGCTCATATATCATCTTTGTGTGCTACGAGATACATCTACTGTGACAGTTATCCAGCCTTTGTGAAAATAAAGTGCATTTGATTGTGCTGGATGCGCACATGATATGTTGTACTTAAAATCTTAAAAGTAATAATTATTAAAAAATACTTCTCTTGCAACACCAAATCAAATGTTTTACTAATTACATTTTAAATCTTTAATAATCTTCTCTTCTGTTTTAAAGAAGAAAACTAAATTTAATGTGCTGACTATCACTAAACCAGAAGTTATTTAATTTTATTTTAACTGAAGTGTTACTTAATAAATTTGAACTTCATTAGTTTTAAACTTTTTTCACTCGTCCCAAATGTGCATTCACAATACTTTTGTCCCATTTAAGCATTTCAGCAGTCTGTTGCTAAATTGCATTTAACAGAAATGTAAACTCTACTTTTTTTTTTTTTTTTTTTTTGCAAGTGCACATAAACATATTTAGGACACAGTTTGGTGTAATATTTTAAAGTGTATTTTTCCATATATTTTGTAAGTGTTTGATCTATATATTTGTATGATGAAATGTTCTCCTTCCAGCAATATACATTTCATAAATGTCAAGTTGTCAAATTCAAACAATCAATTTTACACAAATCCATTAAAGTACATTTTGGCCAAAACAACAATTTGATCCATTAATATGTTGCTGGATGACAAAATGCCCTAATGACATGTCAGCTGGAAAGACTTGTTGTGTTTGTAGTTTGACTCTCAGATATGAACTATTTGTTGTTGTTATTTCCAATATAAATTAAAAGACTCAAATTACAATATATAAATTATATGACTACATTATATTGCATTAAAATTATTTGAATATTTTACTTACTGCCAACATCCAGTCTGGTGCCGCTACCGAAAGTCCATCACAGTGATACAAACTAATAGAACAGCTGCACAAAAACCCCTGCACGCTTCAGCAGCTGCTCACTGTATCTACACAACATCTACTGCACGCCTACTTCATATTTTCATGAAATAACCATGTACAAGTCCTTTTAAAAAAATTAGCATATTGTGATAAAGTTCATTATTTTCTGTAATGTACTGATAAACATTTAATATATTTTAGATTCATTACACACAACTGTAAGTAGTTCAAGCTTTTTATTGTTTTAATATTGATGATTTTGGCACACACATCACTGACTGTGGGTACTTGACACTGGCCTTCAGGCATTTTGGCATTTCCCTCTCCCCAGTCTTCCTCCAGACCTTGATTTCCGAATTACATGCAAAATTTGCTTTCATCCGAAAAAAGTACTTTGGACCACCGAGCAACAGTCCAGTGCTGCTTCTCTGTAGCCCAGGTCAGGCGCTGTTTCTGGTTCAAAAGTGGCTTGACCTGGGGAATGCGGCACCTGTAGCCCATTTCCTGCACACGCCTGTACAC
>JAUMHQ010071190.1:0-14545 GCA_032361165.1 Enteromius paludinosus | reverse complement strand
GCCTCTTAATTAGTTTAGTTTTTTATGTAAATGATTCAATAAATACCGTACCGTGCCATTCATACCGAGGTATTACCCGACCGTGAAATTTGATACCGTTACATCCCTAGCGCTTAGCCTTTATTAATTAATGCTGTAAAGAAGTGGGCTGCTTTAAATCATGTGCATATAGCAGACTGGCTAAATGAAATGGCTTGCTCACAAACTCAGAAACCCCTCTGCCACAGGCCATCACTTGGCACATTCCCAGCAGTCAAAGGGCTGATAGGCAGATGCATTATACACAGAGGGGTCACCACTGAAACTGTCCTGGTCCTGCTAAAACATTCTGCAGCTATTATAAAGCTTCACTGGTTTTGAAAGTGTAGTTTATTTTAGGATCACTTGAAACATTCTCGAATTAAATCTTGGAAAGATCTTAAAAATATAGTTAAATATATAACAATAATGACAGTGTAATATAAAAATTGTGGTGCCATCAGTCTCCCATATCTGTCCTTGTGCACCAGACAGAATAAGGAACTGTCAGTTTCTATACTGTATCTCTATAGTCCTCTATATCTTGGTTACGTAACAAACATTTCATTTCATGATCAAGTCAACCTGTATATACAGTAAGCTCAGAATAACTGAAAATAGCCAGCTTTGATGTGAAAGTTATTTTTTCATTCTTTCAATAAAGCTAACGTTGACAGTCAAGTCTAGACATGGCATTAAGCAGATGAAAAGAGAAAAAAACCCTACTTGAGCCTTCTTTAATCAAATCTTTCTGCCAATCGAACTGCTTAATCTCTCCGAGACACAAAGGAGAAGATCCTGTAGGTATAAATATATCAGTCAGAGAGATAAATGCAATTATAACTGATCTGACATGTTATAGATTTTTAGATCTCTTACAGTGACACGAGGGTTTGCCGTGTGGGATCCTGAGAGCTACACTGCCACCTCTTGGGCAAATAAAGTCTGTTCGACAAGCTGATGTAGAGTAGACAGCTGGCTTTGTGTCAAACCAGAAGAGTCAACAATTAATAATGTGGCTATTATGATAAAGGAACAAGTCGTCAGGAAACAGGCCAGTGCAGATGTTAATTTACACAGAGATTGATACGATGACTAGAATGATGATGTAAACGTCTTCATTGTGTGTGCATTCATAGGTACATGAATTATATTTACCATCATGAGTGTTAATCTCATTGATGGTGGCAGATTGGAGAGTGTTGATATGGACATTTTCAGGGCTTTTAGATGCATTTTTTGAGATCAAGCAAAGAGCCAGTTCCCGTCTGCCAATACAAACAAGGTTTTTAATAGGCAAGGCTCTGGGGAAGCTGGATATTTTGGTGGGGGGGGTGAGAAAGCTGCCATTTTAAGAGTGCAACATAAGGTGCAAATTGATCTTCTCCACCTGTGATGCTAAAGATGAAGATAAAATAGGACAATTACATATAATTAGAAACTGTTATATATGATGTATCTTTGGTAGCTTTATAAAAAAAAGCTGCCACAATTTGCTACATAAACATGGAGAATAACAAGGTCACGGTTTACATTAAAGCACTTACTAAACTGTACATAAAAGTACATAAGCTTTTAGCATTGCTTGTTTTGTTTTTGTTTATACATATATACAAATAACAATAATGCAAAGTGTTTGAGAAGAACTGGTTGTTTCTGCAGGTAAAAGAGTGCATGGGTGCACTCCACACAATCAATACCGTAATTGCCGCTTCACTTTTGTTCGCATATGGTCACCACTGAAGTACTTAGGGTTGCTTTTATGGTTTGAAGGCGTTTTTAGCCATGGAAAATAACATTAGTGGGGCAGTGCTGCAGAAAGGCTGAACAGCAGCAGAGTAAGAGACATTCAGCACTACGGCAGGCAGGACAGCAGGGGAACACAAGCATATAAATGGAAGAGTGCAGCCAATGGCAGGGAGGCTCAGGGGAGATATTGTACACCAAATAGGTTTGGAAGAGTGCAGATTTAAAGAATAAGGAAGAGGCAGTGCTCAGAAGCAGGGAGAACACTGAAGCCTACAATCTAGATGCTTTAGTTTAACCTATACACAATAAATTCTATAGCAGTATAAAGGAAATTAAACAATTATACACATAAAGTTGATATACATATTTTAAATGTACAACAGGCCAGGTTTTAATTCATTATAAATCTTTATCTTTTAAAAAAAGTCAAAAGAAATGCTTATTATATTATTAATTATAGTATCTGGAGAACACAAATATATATACACATGACATTTTTTTGTACCAACAATTACAATAATGTAAGAGAAATCTTAAATTTAAACAAACACCTTGTTGGTAAAAATTGGAAGTCAAAAACAGATTTTTTTTTTTTTATATAAATTAAATAAATTTAAATAAAAAATTATAAATATCTTAGAAGACAGCTCTAAAAATTCATCAAAATTGTATTTTTCCCTTCAGAACTTTTTTGACCCCCAAAGACCCCCCCCCCTTTTTTTATTTCTAATTTATTACATCTGCAATTTTACTTCCCCATTGGCCTCCCTATAATCCATCTTACTTACATTAAAAACCCTCTTGAATTCAAGCTCCAGACACTGCAGGTCTGTTATTGAACTAAATCAAAGGAGTACTCAAGTGCACCAGCGTACATCTCCTAAAATCCCTGATGACAACAGTAACCTGCACTATAGCACTGCAGGCTAAAACAGAGTCCTTATTGCCTTGTCTCTGAGCTTCTCAAATTGCAAGATCAACTTCAGCAGTCTAGGCCATAAAACCACACAACAGTTTAGCAAACAGTGGTTTTAAAATCCACAAAACAAGATCTCATACCAAGACTAGACATGTCTCAGACAAGCCTAGTTGTCCTGTTAACTCTGATCAGCTTTAATAGTCCTGATTCTGATCCCATCCCATTAGCGTACATTCAATTAAATCTGAGCGGGTGTGCTCCCTGATATGTGTGAAAGCCCAGAGGCTTACAGAGGGGTAATTAATAAGAGTGCATGAGATTAACTGACTCCCCTCCTCACCGAGCTCAGCAATACTGCCGCTCTATTATACCATGCTCAGTTTCAAATGAACACTGATGAAGTACACCCTGTTAAATCCAAAGCAGTGTTTGCACTGAAGTCTTTGGAGAGGATCTACATCATACAACTATTCACTAAAACTTATTTCATCTAGACGTAATATAGTGACATAAGGGTAGAGCTTCAGCAGTTGAGAGCCTGTGTGTGCATTCAGATCTGTTGGGTCTGAGCGTTATAGATATCTTACAGAACATAATCGTCCAAAAAGAATCAAATATCCTCGATTAGAACATAAACGTGGCTGAGAGGCTGCATACGCTTGCATTACACTTGTGCAGACAGGCCGTGACTCACAATCTACTGCTGAAAACACAGAACTGAAGCGAAACGCATCTGAAAACAAGAACACACCACCAGAACACTGTGATTTGTTCCCTCTGAGGACAAATAAGACACTCACAGATATGTGTGCAAACACTGAATCCATTAGGTTTGTACAATTATGTGGCTAATGCTAACTGCTAATTGAAAAAAATCCTCTTAAAATCAAACACAATTTAAATGGTTAATCTGAAGAACCTTTTTCACTTTATAGAAGATTTCTGTGTGGCTCTTTGGATATGCGTTCCCTGATAGAAATTCCATTAGCAATACATTAACATTCCTTTAGAAGTTTTCAACATTCCATCCATCTTTTGAGTAATGACCTCAGAACAAGGTGATCTTCTGAAGTCAGCCCAGAGCTGTCTCTCATGCTATGACTGTCAGCCCTAATTTACGGGTAGCACAAGTGTGGCCGACCTTATGCAATCTAACGCATCTTCAACATGTTCTACACAAAGACTAAATCTTGGGAAAGAAGTGTTCTCTTGGCGCCCTCTAGTGTTCACCCGTGAGGGGACATTAAGTCAATAGTCAATGTCTGCATTTTAACTAATTATTATCATTTTTATGTTTGAATGATTGCAATATTATTGTATGAATATATTAGTTATTGAGTCATATGAATTATGGATTATACTTGCAATTATGTGCTGTTCATCAGTAGGAGGACATAAAGTCAACAGTCTATGTGCCAAACATGCATACATACATAATACTAATTTAGTGGTAGTTTGACATATATAGCAGTGTACTGTTTTTAATATGAATTCATTAATATGAGGGATATATATATAAATGCAACAACAGCTGTATTAATATGGGCCGAATCTATGGGTAAGGTAAAAGGCTGAATATTTAAATATACATATTCTGCCAGAATTTAATATCTACTCAACTAAACAGGAATATAAGGGAATCATTCAAACTGACGCCCTCCATGTAAACATGAACAAGACTAGATGTCTTTGAATTAGACGACTGGCACACACATCTTATGAGCTGGAGGCTCACGATTAGATGAATAAATGGAGTAAATGAATCCAGGTGACCATCTGCTTACAAGTCAGAGCTCACCGTGTAAACACACTCCAGCGGTGCCAGCAGGTTTTGTCGTCTTTAACATAAAATGAGCTCTGAGTTTAGAGGAAAAAAGCTCTGCACTCCTGATGAGAGTAAGACAGCTAAGGGGCTCGAACGAAGGCTCTCATTTTTAGCTGGGGTGTCAAAGTTGCCTGAAACCTGCGCTGGTTTCCACTCCCTCTTACATCTCTCCCTCCACTCCTCACAGCGCTCCTGACATGCATGAACAGGCACGAAACACAGTAACAAGTTTGTCTCATGTCAGCTTTGAATAAACAGCGCGATAACTTCTTTCCTTCTATATCAGCCTCTCTCATTCTCTCCCTCCTGCTCTCTCATTTTGCTCACTCTGGGACCCCATGCTGATTGATAGCAGCCTTAAAACGTTGCATGTTCAAATAGACTAAGCTCCGAAAGCCTCGTGTGCAGAGTGGAAACGGGGAACAAAGCACCTCCACCTCCTCTCTAACCTGTCAGGTTTAAAATCAGGCTCTTATCCTGAGCGAAGAAGGGCATTAGATTTGAATAATATCTCTGTCTTCACATTAAACATTTCTTCTTAAAATACGGTAACGCGTACGCTTGGAGATGGTGCATCACACGGTGCCGACTTATAATGATAAATGTAACCTGTTGTTTTCTCGCTACAAACTGTTTATAGAAACACGGGTTCACTTAGCACGCTTTTATTCCGGGCCCAATGCAGAATAAAATGTCACTAGAGTTAATAACATTTAATTTAAGGGGGAATGTGATTTATATTTAGAAATTTTACCCCCCGCTGGAGCGTTTCGGTTAATGGAGATGCAAACTTTCAGCGTGTCGTTGTCTAATCCTGATGCTTCTTGAACATTCTGCTGGAGTCTGTGTTAAAAGGTTTTAAAGTTTTGTGCAAAAAAAAAAAAAGGGTACTTTTATGAAATATTAAATGATTTTCACTCAAGTTGAAGATTTTTGGTTAGAAAAAGCTCTTTTATTCTACATTTTGACCATGCCGTCGCCATTTTGAGATCACATGACCAACCATGTCATACAAGTGACTGAGTTAATAATAACAACTGCAACAATAGCCAGCGCTCAGGGAGCTTTAAAATACATCACAACCAGCCAAATAAAAAACATATGAACTTAATACACCTTAATATAAACAAAAAACTCAATGTTAAACAATAAGCAAAGCAGCAACAGTTTGTTAATATTCTGACGCACCTTTTTATGACACTGTTGTATTGAAATATGCATGCATGACACCTGTACAATTATTGGCTACAAAATACTGTATTTTAAGCCCCCCAAAAAGACAGAAACACTCAGTAGGCCTGACCCACATTCGCATGACTTAAGGGTACGAGAGACACGTCAATCTATTTTCATGTCAGTTTGTCACTGATAAAACAAGCTGCCAAATCATCACAGTCAGTGAACAAATCCTTCACTCAAACACTCTTTCATTTTCTTAACAGCATTGTAATGAAGCGATCAGTATTTAATATTCTCGTGAAGATACATAAAAAATAAACTTTAACTTTAACCCCCACAAAAAAAAAATCTTTGTCATCTTTAAAAGTAGAAAAACAAGGAAAAAGTCACAGGAGAGTGATTCGACGCAACACATTTCTACCATAACTTGCACAAACCAAAAGAGGGCGCAACTAGCCACTGACAAACAGCAAAACTTGTCAGTCAGTCTTCTCTTCTCTGAACAACAGCAGCCATGAGTGCCGAGACCAGACACAGAGGCCACATCTCTCCCACACGCACGTCCTGGGTCATGGGACAATAGCACATGCTTGTTCTCTGCAGGGTTCCCCGTGTTCCTAGCCAACTTTGACCCCTCGTGTCTGGTTGGTGTACTACCGACACCTGCGCTTTGAGACTTCCTTCACATCTTAACATGTGGCTGCTTGAGATGATGTGAGCCTGCTCTAACACACTTTTGCTGCCGACACAAGCATTGGATTCCCAAACGAATGCATTCAAGAAAACAAAACAAAACAAAATCATATTAAACTGCTCATGGACATCACTGAACCCAAATGATATAAAATCAGTACTTGTCAAGCACAAAGTGCATTGTCAATTAGATGATAATCAAACAAAAAGAGTAGTTTTCCTCTACTTTGCTCAGTATTTGATGTTTCATCTCTACCCACGGATGCAGTTATCATTCTATACTTCAAATGTTAAAACAAGCCTCAGCCGAACCCTTAATTGTGAAAGCTATGTTTACCTAAATGATTAGTGATATGTAGTTTTTCAGCCATTTAGCATTCATTTTCAACCTGAGCATTTGCACCTAGAATCTTTTTTGTGATGTATTTTGATTTCACAAACCCTATAATCTTCTTCTTCCTGGTGAGCGCACCAGATCAAAGAAGAAGCAAGGCATATCTCAGCGCAGAATCACAGAAAAGCACAGTCTATCAGCCAGATTAACACACATCATTTCCCAAATACATTATAGGGTGAAGATTATACCAGCACTCGCCACATACAGTACCAGCGTATCTAAGCAGTAGGTAAATGTTGTATTCTGGAGATCATCACCATGTGGGAAATTTGTTTGAACAACTTTAATTTCTGGGCAAATTAAAGTGCGGCTGACTTACCTGTGTTTGTTTATATTGATTCAACACAACAACACCGGTTGTGTTGAATCAATGACGGTGAGATTACAAGATGTAATTGTGTAATCAATGCCAGAGAGTCAGTCACAACTAAAACTTGCACCTCAGACTCACAGACCTGTAAACAGATGCGCTTGGACAAGTGCTTCTGAGAGACGCGCTGGAAACGTCTAGAGCATGTGTTTCTGTAAGCAGACAGCGGATGTGCAGACTTTAAAGTTTGTTTGGATGATTTACGGCTCCGATAACAGCAGGGACATAATGACGATGAGATTGCACAGATGGATTCAGCACAGTTTACCCTGACGCCCGACCGAGGAGCTCTCCACAGGGCCGTATGGCTTCAGTCTGATTTATAGCACGCTCTCAAAGGGAGTGGCACCCCATTTATTTTTGACTCTACTTTAAGATGTCTCTGTTCGGATTGGGACTTAACTTTTGTAAGCAGAAGCCTTTCGCTAACAAGCATTAAAAATTATATTTGAACCGATTCTGATTATTTAGCAATCCTCTTGATTGTTTTTAATTTTCATCCTAATAAACATATTTTCAATTACACTTTAAGGGATACACTCTTAAGAAAGGTTCTTTATTGGTATCAAAAGTTCCTTTAATGCTCATGGAACCTTTTCATTCCACAAAAGTTCTTTATAGTGGAAAAGGGTTCTTTAGATGATTGAAATCATCCCTTTATTATTTTTAGAACTGTTCACTAAAACATTTTTGGGGAGGGAATCAAAAATGCTGCATTCACTGTGAAAATAATGCTAAAAATAACAATTTTAATTTTTTCAATTTGTGTTGTTTCATCCGTTTTGTTCAAAGTTTGAAGAATGTTAACCAATTCTTTTTTTCTTTTTACCATTGGATGGACAAAAAAAAAACCAACAGCAACAACAACAACACTGATACGTATCTTATTTTTTGTTCCACAGAAGAAATGTCATACAGGTAAGTAAGTAAATAATTATAGAATTCTCAATTTTGTGTGAACTATTTCTTTAAGCATTTGTAAGACGCTTTTAACTCAAGCAGCTTGTTATTGTAACCTAATATGAACTTAACCTAAATGAACAATTCTGCGAAGGTTGCTACATTCAGTTGCGCAGATCGTAGTTCAACCTCTAATAGTTGGTGTGTGGTTCAAATAGTTTGAGGTTATGTAATTATGCTCACGTGAATAATGTGCTGCTATGAACTGCACAAGACATCATAATGACACTCTGTAATTAGAAAGGTTCATCTTGTGTGTGTTTTTACATCATTGCTTTACTTTTTTAATATTTCTCCACTCCTCTCTCTATCGCTCTCTGCAATTTAACATATAATTGATGACTTTTGCTAACGCTTTAGACTGTGATTACAAGTTTTTGTATTTTCGTGGTTTGCTCAGGTCAAATGGAGACATGTGTGGAATTCTCAAGCTTGGAAAACTGGGGTTGCATAAATATGGATTTTTAATCACCTACCAGTGTTTATTTTTCTGTGCGTCTCCTCTATTTGATGTGCCATCCCAGATGTGCGTAACGTCTTTCTTGCTTTAAAGGCCCGAAGAGCAGCAGCGATTGAGAGCAACTTCTTGCCCCCTCCAACCCACGATTAAGAGTAATGGCGCCATTTAAGATTTGCATGGTGATGTTAACTAAGCATGGTTGTTGAAATATAATTGACTTTTCTCAAGCACTCCAAAGACAAACAAAGACCCTAAAGGGGGTCCAAGAGTGAGCGGCATTAAAAAAAATGGGCCAAGCAAGCTCCATCCACCCTGATGAATAAGCACTGGAATTTAGAGCTGGAGGCAACATTCACTGTTTTCTTTTTCTTTTTCGCTTCTTTTCTCCCTTTTTAGTCTCGCCCTTTGTGACCACAGCCACATTTATTAATGGTCACTAAGATGTCAGCCATAGCCTTTACACATCAGTCACCGAGGGCTGTCTTATTTATTTTTACCGTTGTTCTCGCCTCTTCGTGTCTTTGTTTTTTCCCCTTTTCTTGTGTCAGGTATTTAAGCAGGCTGTCAGTTTTATAGGGCCTGGTGAATGGGGTTGATAGGGGAGACTCTCAAAGGACTGCATGTGACCCATCTGCCCACAACACCCTCGTACACACCCTCTCTCTTTTGTGCCCTTGTTTTTGTTTGTCTGGGAGAGCCGAGTGAAAGATAAACTTCACTAGGTAGGAGGTTACAGATCGCCGTCCCTATAACAATGCAAGGTAGATTACACTCCCTAAATGATTTCGAATTAGAAAGCTTAGTACACATGGAAAAACACCAGCGCTAGAATATATCATAGCGTTAAACATGACATCTCGAAGTGATACTACCTTGCCGTGACTGAAAGCTGAAACAGCTTGAACGCTCAGATTCTGTCACTCAAACGAGGAAACCTGTACGATATGCTATTTTTCACTCTAGACGCACTGTGTCAAGGTAAAGTAATCGTCGCTGTGTACTACATGCTAGTCGGGCCGCCGATGTGGCGGTAGATGTGTTATAGAGAGACAGGGGTTGTTGTGAAGTGAGTGAGCGATGGGGCTTTCACGCTTCAGCAGACATATTTGCTTAGAGCTGATTAACTGCACCCCAGAGAGGAAGAGCTGTAGTGCTCTGGCTACTAAGCTTCAGAGGGCGTGTGTGTTATACAACTTAGAATAACAATGGTAATTGTGTATAAATAGATATGTTAAAACGTATTTAGCTTTGATGAATCATTGCAGCTATTTAGACAAGGCAAGGTAACTACAAACTACACTTTGACTACAACTTAAGTATTATAACATTAGCGGTGATGATCTAGATCAGTGATTTCCAACTGGTGGCTCAATTGGTTCAGGGACTGGAAAAAAACAATGATGTTAATAAGTTGATGAAGTATGATTTCCTCATCAGAAGGGCAAATTTCCTCAGAACACTGCATTCTGGGAATCCAACCCAAGCTAGCACCTTGCTCTACTGTTACGAGCTACGAGAACACCAAAATGGGAGGAGCTTAAAAAAAATAGGAGAGGAAACGTTCGAAGGTTGTCGCCCAATCAAACAACAGCATTTTGACACAGCTCTATCTAATAAATGTGATACAGTATAGGCTGCTAAAACAAGTTTGTATGCACTACCAAAAAATGTGATATTATTGAGTCGTTTTATTTTATCACTAAACTAAAAAATACTTTCTGTTCATCAAAGAATCATGAAAAACCATGAAGGTTGTATTAAGAACAATTGTTTTCAACATAGGATCATGTGACACTGAAGACAAGAGTAATGTCTGCTTTATCGTTACGTTTTAAGATATATTATAATGTTAAATAGTTGTAATAAGACTTTATAATACTTCTATTTTTTACTACATTTTTGACAGAATAAATGCATCTGTGGTAAGTATTGGAGACACCTCATGAGAAAAATGACCAATTACCAAATTCATCGCTGTATGTCCTGTTAATCTCACAGATTGTACTGTTAGGCCACTTCACGTTACTACACTTCATATAATAAACAGCATTGTTATTACATTAGCTCTCAACTCATTGTCAATGTAAAATATGGATCATGAAAATAAAACCAACATAGAATAACTCATCTCAGAGAGAATAAGCATTCAAACCTACTTAAAGATCTAGAAAATCGCAAGGCGGTAAAATGATGGGGTTTTCCATCACTAGTGCTAACAGCAGCTCTTTGTAATGTCATTAAAGCTGTTTAAGTCTGCAGTCTTACCCCGAGTGGCTAAAATCTTACTGTGTGTAGAACAAAGCAAAACTTGTATACGACAGCTTTTGCCAAAAGCACCTCCCACAGAATGGCCCCTGAGGAGGGACCCCCTATAGCCGAGACCCCATTGCCCAGCTTCTTTTCCCGCAATTTTCCACCCATGTGGCAGCCCCAGGCCCATGCGTGACAGTAACTTCATTAGATGCCTCTTTAACCTGGCCCTTCTCCCTCTCATTTTCTCAGAAGTACCTTTCACAGGTTGACGGGGGTTAATCAGGCACTGGCTGCTTTGGCCTAGGCCCCCAGGAATGATGTGCCATGATGATGTAAGCGGTATGTCACTGCTCAGCAAACTGACTGGAGGCAAACTGCTACATTATAACTGCATCCTATGAATTACACAAGCACATGACACCAAGACAGGAAATTTAGTAGCTTTAGTGAATGGTGTGTTGAAATATGCTGTTATGGTGTAAATCTTGAAATTAAATTGCACTGAAGTGTATTACAATAAATGTTACATTTGTAACGAAACATTCTATTTTATTATAAAAGCCT
Source organism: Enteromius paludinosus (assembly GCA_032361165.1). Lineage (NCBI taxonomy): Eukaryota > Metazoa > Chordata > Actinopteri > Cypriniformes > Cyprinidae > Enteromius > Enteromius paludinosus. The sequence goes on along the minus strand of JAUMHQ010071190.1, from coordinate 3,158 downwards.
GCTTCCAACTTAAGATTTAATTGTACATATGTGATACTTGCTTATCTCACACTATGACCTTATTAATGTATTTAATTTAGGGGTGTCCAATCCTGGTCATGGAGAGCTCCTGCATGGAAAACTGGGGTAATTCTGGAGACCTTGACTACCTTGGTTCAGCTGTGATTAATTGGGGTTGAAGCTAAAATCTGCAGGAAAGTGGCTCTTTAGTATTAGGATTGAACAGCACTGACATAAACGCTACAATATAAACACAGTTTTTAATGCAACAAGTGAATTTAGGCATCACAACATAATGTACCATGAAAACTAATATTTGACATTTGCTCAAAATTGCATTTTACCTGAATTATCAGTGTCTTAAAGAAATGCTTACATACAATACACATAAAAAAATGCCATTAACTATTGATACTGATATTTGTATCCCCACTTTGTCACAATGGGTTGTATTTCTCAACTGCAACTTTGTTTCTCATATATTAACTTTCCTCAATATGACTTTAGATCTTGCAAATGCAATTCCACCTTTCCCGAAAATCAACTGTAGAAGAAATGAAGTTATAATCTGAGAAGAAATTACCGTTCTCATTTTTTACTCTGAAGTGGAGATGGGTTTCCAGGTGAAGACTGAAACTGAAAATAGCTAGAAATGATCATTGCTTCGGCAGAAATAATCTACCCTATGATTCACCAAATAACTCCTGTAGCACTTGTTTACGTCAATAAAGCAGCATGTGTTCTTAATATCAATGGAGGAGTTAAACTAAAAAAGTAAACTAAGGTGATGCCATACTACTCATAAATGTTACACACAATTACTCACTGCGTTACCCATAAATGGCATTGCAACTGCCAACAGAGAGATAATACTGTATTTACAGCCTGACATCTTAGAAAAAAATCCAATCTCTCACAAGCAGTGTCTTTAGTGCCATGAAATGTGTCTTTAAAAGAGAGCTGCTGGCTGAATGATTCTTTTTGTGCCAGGCAGTGAGCCAAGCCTACAAAGTACTGGATGAAACGTGTGTATTTGTAATTCGTAGTAAACCTTAGAGTGTGTAGTTTAAAAATTCATGCTGCGATCTTTGTTGCTGACGAGCGGTGTGCATGTATTATAGCATTTGGCCTCAGCACAGAACAGAATGTGTCTACTACTGAATAATGGCTGTGAGTCCACTATGACACAGAGACGCTAATGAGCACGTAGCTTCAGGCGTAGTTAGAAAAACTGAGTCTGCCACTGAGAAAGTCACACAAATCCCAGCAGTAAAACGAAACAGCTGCATCATATCAGAGCGTTTAGCAGAGCCCACAAGTGAACTGCATCGCGAGGAGCATCTGGTAAACTGCGCTATTAGCAACTGCCTCTTACAGAGCTGTAGATCAATAAACCGCAAGGGCAATGTTTCATAGGCTATATTTCAGCGGCTGTAGGGATCGTGACCTGCCAAACTCGCATCCCGGATGAAGAGCTCTCGACACACCCAAACGCTCCACCACTTTCCCCTTTGGAGCACCTATGTGAGAAGTTCCCCCGAGCACGGACGCCTCGCAGACCCTTCAATGACGGCAAACGTCAAAGACGGGCTTGTCATTACCTCCCCTCATTCAAATTTGTCCACTCAAACGTGGCAGAGGAAAAAAGGCACAGATGTTAATCTCTCTCTTATCCCCTCCTTTTTATTAAGGGAGATTAAAAAGAATAGAGTGCAATTTGGATGAAGGCCAAGGCAGACTAGATGTGCAAAGTATTTCTGGATTATTTCCACTTAGTACAGGCGGGGGCTGAAAGGACGGCTGTCTTGTTAGCTGGTGTGTCATTAAAGACTTCACAAGCCAGTTGGTCAACCGGAATCACAATAAACGCTGCTTGTGCCATGACAAAATTCCCATGGAGGTTGATTGGTGCAAATGCACGGCTCAAGTTAAATATGATGATGCAAGATGAAAAGTTGGGGTAACAATTTCTTCCAAGGGTTCGGTTGCTAGAGACCTCAGTCCCGCCTTTCATGTTTTTCGGTTAAAAGGAGTAGAAGTGGAAGCGTAGCCAGGCTAAAAAGGACTGCTTCTATTTGTTAATCTTTTCTCTATCTTTTCATATGGCCAGACCTTCCTTTTTTGATTCCTTTCACCTCAAAAGAAAGAGAAAAAAGTTAGTCAGTCCCCTGTTCCTTTTGTTGTGCTCTTTCTTCTCCGCACTCTTTATACTTTTATCCTAATCCCAACCATGCATGAGTGATCAGTTGTGTCCTGTTGTTTCACTGTTCTGCTAGTTTTCAGTCGGTAGGGTTCCGTCTTTGTTCCCTTTCAGCGAGAAACACAGAGAAAGGTAAAGAGAGGGAAGGGTAATGAAACCTCCTCCACAGACTTACTCCTTTGTCTTCTTGATCAGGTTTATTTTGCTTTTTCTTTTAGAGATATAACTGACTGTAATTAGGAGAGATGGGCGCTGTGATGATGCGTTCTTTGCCAGCTCTTAGTCTTTGGAGAGTGCTAGAAATGCTTCATCAAAGAAGACTGATGAAGTCCAGCGGTCACAGAGCCGGAGCAGGTTTTGATGTATGAATTCGATATAAAGATCAGCAGATGTCAGGCCCTGTCCAAAGGCCGTCCCTGACAGGTGAAGAATGCTCTCATCCAACATGAAGCAAACAGGCACAAGGACATCTAAAATTCTCCCTGAAACATGAACAAGCTGCACCATGAGGGCCCGGGGGTTTGTTGGTAGGTGTTTGGATGTTTGGCTTCTGTTTTCCCAGCAGTCAAACGCGGGTTTTGATCCCTGGACATGCTGGGAATATATAGAACGAACTGAATTCTAGCTATTTAAAAAAAAAAGAGGATGTATTGACACACTCAAACCGTTAATACATAGTTCTATGGTAAAAATGTGACCTATTTTTTCTATGTGCGAATAGGCCTCAATGATGTAACACTCTCTTTTTTGGTTGTATTTTAAAAAACGGATAAAATTCTAAATTATATATATATGTATATATTATACATATGTATGTTAGTGCTGTCAAATGATTAATCACGATTAATCGTATCCAAAATAAAAGTTTTTTTTACAATATGTATGCGTTTATGCTGTGTTTGTTTATTATGTTTATATTAAAACACACACATACAGTTTACATTTTGAAAGTATTTAC